>JAHKKF010531985.1:0-21665 GCA_019740295.1 Labeo calbasu
ATGATGCGCCTACGCCCGCCCCGTCTCCGGCACCCCAGTAATTTGAATCAGCACATAATAACGAAAACAATACCTTACAAATAAAAAGAAGCAGAAATAAAGAAGCAGCTAGCCGTTCAAACCGTTTAACCTGACTGACAGTGAGATAGCGTTAGCAGCAGACATTTTCTCCCCGTTTACAAAGTCAGGGACAACCAGAAACGAAACGCGCTCTGTAGAAGTTTGTCCGTTTAGGGCTACTATAGAAACATGGCAGCACTAAATGGCGACTTCCATGTAAGGGGACCCGCGGTGTATGTAGATATAAATTGCTCGTTCTAAGGTTATAAAATCATAACGGCTTATTAAGGTCTTTACACACCTCTGAAAACATAGTTTTGTATGTTATATTGCATTTCTGCCAATAAATTCTCCTAAATATTACACACTGCACCTTTAAGGCTCACCCACCAAATACTTAAAGTATCTGCCTTAAAGATAATTTTGGTAGGACTAATTTAAGAGAGGTTATGCAAAACTCTAACCTGTGTGGATATAAATAATATACCCTAAAATTATAAAAGAAAGCAGCATGTAAATAGTTGATTGAACACATCGGACACAACAGGACTAAAGGTGCATTTGATTTGATTCTCCTCTGAACCACTAGATGGCACACACACTCAGCACGTTCTTAAACATCCGCGTTTTACATTGCACGTGAGAATTTGGCCGATGCTTGATACGATCGCAGACAGCATTGCCAAGTCAATTGTGCGTTAATTAAATCGTTTTTTTTTTCATCTTATATATTTATCGAGTAAATCAAATAAATATTAAATCTTGTTAATTATTTTTCAATTTTGTTCAAAGTACAACCCTTACAAAAATTAGCCTAACAAAAAATACAAATGAAACATGGTTTTGCTACACTAACGATAGTTAAACCGTGTAAAACGGTGGTTATATAAATGGTAGGCTAATAACATAATAACAAGATTACTAGCCTACACTTTTCTCCATGGGTAAAGGGAAATTAAATCTGAACCAAAGTTATGTGCATTGTAATGTTTGAAGCGGATGTTAAAACAAATGTCAGTAAACCCGAGAGATTTTAAAACGAGCGGTTCCTTCATAAATTCTACATTCTTATCTTCATGCTGTGGAAATACAAACGAGAGACAGAAGGCAACGAGCACAGCGCTGGAAATGGGCGGAGCTACATAAGATCTATAGCTTTTCATTTGTTGATATGAAATAATTAGATTTACAGTCAATATGATTAAGCATGTAATCATGTAATAAAATATATTTAAGTCATATTAATTATTTTTTAATCTGTATTTTTAAAATAAACATGATTAATGCAAGTAGATTTATTTAAAAAAATATTTAATTTAACAAAATAAACAGAAAGTAGTATAAACTTTGCTAAAGTGATTTTATGAAAAGATATTATGGAAATTTGTATCAGTGTGGGTGCCTTTTGTGCAGTGGTGTTCCTAAATGAGGATGCAAAGTCCAATTTTAAAAAGAAAGTATAAAAAGAAGAAAGAAAGAAGAAAAAATATAAGTTTCATCAGTTTAATGTTTTTAAGCATTTCACATTTATTTCAAAGTAATAACTCAAGGCAGTAACAATTTAAAACATATATTTTATATACAGCTGTTCTTTTTCACAATAAACTAATTTTCGGATCATCAGTCATTAGAGCTCAGGAAATATTGGTCACATTTCAACGAGCTGATTGCTCACCAGGGCTGAGTGAGTGGATATCCAGGGCTTAGCCTGGACGTCCTTCGAATAAAATATTTAAAAGTTATATAGGTTAAGTGACTTAATTATTATTATTTTTTTTTAAAGAACAAGTGTAATTAAACAAGCAGGGCTCTATAGCCTACACATATTTTTAAGGAGCTCCTGCATGCATTTACACTGCATGTACAAATAGCATAAATACTATTAATGTTTTAAATTTAAAATTTAGAACACAGAAATATGAAATGATATAAAAAATAGAATGACACTTAAAATGTGAGACTAAAATTGCCAGTAGCCGCTGTCTTAATGAGTCCTTGTCATTTATTCAGTCGATTCTTTCAAAACGGTTGATTCACTCAAAAACGAAGTAAAAAACTGTTTTTATAAATGGGTCAGTGAATCAGAAATGCATTCAAAAAGCACAAATTCATTCAGTACCGAAAAACACAGCAGTGTGCAGAGAGACACAGTAAACCTTTGCTTAGAACTAGAGCAAAATTTAGACAGATGATGAAATCAGTGTTATGAAGTTATGCAGTAAGATACCTGAAGCAGCTGCATTTTGCTGTTTAAGTGCTGGTTTAATAGAAATGATTTTAATGCGCATGAAAACTCTTGATGCACGCAAGACATGGTAATAAAAACATTTGGGGCTTTACTGAAAACATTCGCTCACCCCTAGCGCTGCCCCTGTTGCTCATTAAAAAATTCAGATTCTGATTCGCAGCATGAGGCGGGATTTATTGCAGCCAATCACAGCCGATCATAACCAGTCATATCCAATCATATCACGATGGAGGCATTGCCTCCTCTCACGTGACTTTCCTCCATTCATTCTCAATTACCCCCCACCAAACTCACAGCACGCTTTAGGGGAGCTGTTAAAACTCAGTGGGCTCAGGGGAGACGTAAGAGATGTGAACTGACACTGTAACTTACCTGCTGGTGTCGCTGTTGGACAGTTTTACTTTAGAAAAACAAGTGATTTATATGCTTTTTATATTCTGTAATATTTGCATTTTTATTTGCAATTTTTTTTCTCATCCAATTTTTTGAGGAGATACTTGTGGAAGCCTGTTTCCGCCACTGAAT
Source organism: Labeo calbasu (assembly GCA_019740295.1). Classification (NCBI taxonomy): domain Eukaryota; kingdom Metazoa; phylum Chordata; class Actinopteri; order Cypriniformes; family Cyprinidae; genus Labeo; species Labeo calbasu. The sequence continues at coordinate 2,834 of JAHKKF010531985.1, forward strand.
TAAAAATAAAAAAAGGTTATTGCAACTTGTTATCTCACAATTCTGAGTACTGTGAGATATAAACTCACAATAGCGAGTTATAAAGTTGCAAATCTAAGAAATAAAGTCGCAATTGCATGATATAAACTGGCAATTCTGAGAAATAAAGTCAGAATTGTGAGACATAAACTGTGAACATACATGTCTTTTTTTTCTTCTCAGAACTGGACTTTATAACTTGCAATTGCTCAGAATCTTATAATTCTGAGAAAAAAACGTGCAGTTCTGACTTTATTTCTCGCAATTTTGAGTCTATATCCCGCAATTGTGACTTTATATCTAGCAATACTGACTTTATAACTCGCAATTGTGCGTCTATATCTCACAGTTCTGACAAGAAAGTCAGAATTGCGAGTTTATATGCCACAATTCTGAGAAAAAATGTCAGACTTGCAAGATGTAAACTCAGAATTGTAAGAGAAAAAGTCACAATTACCTTATTTATTTTTTATTCAGTGGTGGAAACGGGTTTCCACAGATACTGCCTCCCTTGCCTCCTCGGAGGAAACGCCCCTGCTAATGTGTGGAGTAAGAGGCCCCTGTCGCCACCTCATACATTTTTAAGGTTTTTAACCAAAACAAACCACTTTCATGATTTATTTTCACAGAAAATATGTTGGTCTGTCAGTGTTCCATAAAAACTTTTTTTTTTGTTTTACACTCATACGGGAACTGAAATGTAGTTTTTAGCCCTGCTTCCTTAAATGGAATTCAAAATGAATCAAATTATTTATTTTTCCCCAGCAGGAAAATCTTTCCCATATAGCAGCTCATTTAGCATCGACACATTTGACACGGGCCTCATTCTGCTCTGTTCTCCGTTAGCCATGGAAAAAGACTGTAAATCAAGGAGGAGTTTTGATAACGAGGCACTTGGTTGTCCACAGGAAGAAGGAAGAGAAGAAGCGAGTGAGAGGTTCATAAATCAGGCTTCGGGTGGCCGTTCACGTGCCGTGGTGAATTGAAGAAGGAGCGAGAGCGGGTGAACGAGTGGCCCTACGGGTCCTTCAGTAAGTGGCCTTTTCCTCCAGGACCATTGAGCGACACAAGAGCCTTTAGAGGGGTGAGAGGAAGGAAAGGCTCTCAAGTGCCTTGAGAAGACTTGACATTTCTGCTGAAATGTGATATAGCACCAAACTCTAATTTATTCAACAAAGATTCAGTCATTTATAATGTTTGCTTTATGGTAAACAAATGCATTTCACTTCATTCGAAATATGAAAAACTAAAAACTGACTTCATATGTATTCACTGTCCTTGTGTGAAAGATAATTTGTCTTCCATGTCTCAGTGTTATTGCAAATCCCATCATAGTTTCCCTATAGATTCAGCCCCATCCATTTTTCCTTCTAACTTTATGAGTTTTCCAGCAGCCTCGGCCACAGAGGATCTTCCCGGCACAACGCGTCAGCGTTCAGAGAGCGATGATGTGTCGTGTTTGCAGAGCTGTTTGCAGTGAGATCCAAAATGAATGCTTTGGTCAATAGACTATAGAGTCGCTCTCTCTCCAGATGTTGTGTCTGACATTTGGCCAAACATCATTTGAGATGTGCATCTACCAGTCAAACATTTGGACACAAAGAATATCTTTGTAGTTATCTTCAAATCTGTTTGATGTAAAGACTGTTTAAAAGCAGGCGATCACTTGATACACAAGCTTATACAAATAATGGGTCATGCTTTATTTTAAGGTCACTATTAACTACAACTTTTTCTTCAATAAACTCCTGATTTACTGCTTATTAATAGCCAGTAAGGTAGTTGTTAAGTTTAAGGTGGATTAAGGGATCTAAAATATGCTCATTCAGAATAAGGAATTAATATGTGCTTTATAAGTACTAATAAACAGCCAAAATGCTGATAATATGCATGCTAGTTAAGACAAAGAATTGATCCTTAAAATAAAGTGTTACTATTATTCTGTAATAATTAGCAAAAACTGCATCCAGGTGGACCTGATGAAGTAATATACAGTCATGGCCAAAAATATCGGCACCCTTGCAATTCTGTCAGAAAATGTTTTGGTTCACATACTTATTGTTTTTTGTTTGCACTGCAACAACACAAAAGAACAGAAGAAAAGTCAAACTTGATCAAATTTCACACAGAACTCAAAAATGGACTGGACAAAATGATTGGCACCTTGTCAAAATTGTAAGAAATAATTGCTTTCCAAGCATGTGATGCTCCTGTAATTTGTATTTAGACACACCTGTGGCAAGTAACAGATGTGGGCAATATAGTAAACACACTTGCAACCAGTTAAAATGGAGAAAAGTTGACTCAATTTTTGCGTTGTGTGTCACACTGAGCATGGAGAAAAGAAAGAAGTGTAAAGAGTTGTTTGTGGATTTGAGAGAAAAAAGAGGTGGAAAAACATGGACAATCTTAAGGCTACAAGTTCATCTCCAGAGATCTTAATGTTCCTGTGTCCACTGTGCGCAATATCATCAAGAGGTTTACAGCCCATGGGACTGTAGCTAACCTCCCTGGACGTGGACGGAAGAGCAAAATTAATGAAAAATTACAACAAAGGATTGTTTGAATGGTGGATAAAGAACCTGATTAACTTCCAAACAAATTCAAGCTGATCTGCAGACACAGGCTACAACAGTGTCAGCTCACACTATCCGTCGCCATCTGAATGAAAAGGGCCACTATGGTAGGAGACCCAGTAGGACACCACCGCTGACACAAAGGCATAAAAAAGCAAGACTGGAGTTTGCCTAAACTTATGTGACAAAACCACAATCCTTCTGGGTGAACATACTGTAGACAGATGAGACAAAAGTAGAGCTTTTTGGTAAAGGACATCATGGCACTGTTTACAGAAAAAGAAATGAGGCCTTCAAAGAAAAGAACACAGTCCCTACAGTCAAACATGGTGGAGGTTCAAAGATGTTTTGGGGTTGCTTTGCTGCTTCTGGCACTGGATGCCTTGACTGTGTGAATGGTATCAGGAAATCTGATGATTACCAAATAATTTTGGGGCGCAACGTAGTGGCCAGTGTCAGAAAGCTGCGTCTCCACCAGAGGTCATGGGTCTTCCAGCAGGACAATGACCCAAAACACACTCCAGAAAGCACTTAGAAATAGTTACAAACAAAGCGCTGGAGAGATATGAAATGACCAGCAGTGAGTCCAGATCTGAATCCCATAGAACACCTGTGGAGAGATCTGAAAACAACAGTTGGGAGAAAACATCCTTCAAATCTGAATGACCTGGAGCAGTTCGCAAAAGAAGAGTGACTTTTCTTCTCTGTTTTTTTTTTTTCTTTTTTTATGTGTGTTGTTCCAATGCAAAAAATAAATAAATAAATAAACGTGATTACCAAAACTGAGAGAGGGGTTGCATTTTCTGACAGAATTGCATGGGTGCTGATATTTTTGGGCATGACTTGGTTGGTGATTTACTGTCAAAATCAAGTAGGTTAACAGTGGTTTTAACATGTTTAAAAGTGTTTAATTTACACTTTTAAAATGTCTATTTAATTTACACTTTTAATGTCTATTTATTCCAGTTTTAACACTACTCTGCTGAAAAAAATAAAATAAAAATACAATACAAACCATCACAGAAACTCTAATGGTTTCCACTACAAATACCACTACAAATATTACAAACCATCAACTTTAAACCATTAAAACCATTTAAAAATGGTTTCCTGTGGTGTATTTTGGGACATGTTTCATTAGGATTTAGTGGTATTAACAAGCCACCAATAGAAAGTGACCAATTTCCAGTAGAGACCAATAGGCACCATTACACTTTCCATTAAAACCAGTACAATTCCCATTAGAACCAGCAAAACTATTACAAATGTTGTGATGGTTTCTATAGTTTTTTTCAGCGGGGTAATAATGCATCCATTAATGGGCAGTTCACATGACATCACGTTTTCATTGTCCTTTCAGTAAAAAACATAATAAATTGCTTAAAAATGTAAATAGTAGTCATAAAGAATGATGTGAATTTCAATCATGTCTCAATTTCATCATGCAGTTGAGAGAAGTAGTCATAGCTTTGATTAAAGATGTCATTAACGGTCTTGCAGTGTGACCCTCTTATTTGATTGTAACACGTTTCCAGTTGTGCATACATATATTTATGGGATATTTAGATAATACAAAAAACCTAATGGTCAAATGCAAATCGTTTTGAAGCTGTAAAATGGCTGATTAGTTTTAACTGTCCTGTGCTGTGAGAAGCCAAAAGCCAATCATAAGTACTCTTAAATGAATTATTTTTATTTCTAATTAATGCACATGAGGTTTTATTAACTGAGACACTATGAAATATCTGTCCCATTAAAAATGTAGACATTAAAAAAACCTTTTCGAAACTTTAGAGTCTGTTATTAATTAATTAATTTATTTATAAACCATTGCTTTTAATCTTTAAGGACAAGTGACAGTAAAACTTCTACACTGCAGGGTTACTTTAGTATTTTTGAGATACTATTATAGTTTTTATTCACATTTTGAATTCATTTTTATTTTGTTATCTGTTTTCTTTTTAATTTTAGTTCATTTTGCTGCGTGTTTTTGTCATTTTTCGGTAACCTCACAATAAGGTGTCATTTGTTAACATTAGTTAATGTGTTAACTTACATGAACGAACAATGAACAATTTATTTATTACACCATTTATTATGTTCATTCTTAGTTCATGTTAACTAATGTTAACTAATTAACCTTATTGTAAAGTTTTACCCATTTTTCTTAGTTTTTTCATGTGTTTTTATACTTTTGTATTTCAGTTTTAGTCATTTTAGGACATCAAAATAAACTAAATGAAAATGAGAATTTCTATAATAAAGTAAGTTTTTAAAAATATTTTATTTAATTCCTGTTTAAGTTAATTTTATTTCGAAGAAACAAAATGTTTTTTTTTATAATTTTAGTTTTAATTAACTATTATAACCCTGGAACGTTGTTACAAATAATAATAATAATAATAATAATAATAATAATAATAATAATAATAATAAATAAATAAATAAATGCAAATAAATTTTAACTGTCTTTCAGAGAATCCAGAAAAAAAGTATGGTTTCCACAAAAATATGAAGCAGCACAACTGTTTTCAACATTAATAATAATCAGAAATGTTTCATGAGGAGCAAAGCAGCATATTAAAATGATTTCTGAAAGATCATGCATTAAATGTATTAAAAAAGAAAACAGTTAAATTGCAATAGTATTTTACAATATTTGTATTTTTTGATCAAATACCACAACCTTTGAGCATTAGAGACTTAAACATAAAAACACAAAACCAGTCATAAAGGTCAATTTCTAAAATTGATATTTATACATAATCTGAAATCTGAATAAACAAGCTTTCCATTGACGTATGGTTTGTTAGGATATAACCATATTTGGTCGATATACAACTATTTGAAAATCTGCAATCTGAGGGTGCAAAAAAAAAAATAAAAAATCTAAATATTGAGAAAATTGTCATAAAGTTGTCCAAATGAAGTTCTTGGCAATGCATATTACTAATCAAAAATTAAGTTTTTATATATTTAAGGTAGGAAATTTACACAGTTTACTTTGGTTTTGTGGTCCAGGGTCACAAATGTGAAAATGCAATTCCTACAGAATCAAAGCAGCTTCACCAGTCTTAATTTACCACATCTATACTACAACTTGCATGTGTGAAAGTACTGAAAATATGCAACATACATCAAGCACATTAAAGACACTGCATGCACTCTTCTCTTGATCGTATTTTGTTGTTCTCATATTAATGCTCACCACAAACCCCACTTACCTTTTTTCTTCTGCTCAAAGGAGTCATCACAAACTTTACTTCACATCGTCCAGCACAAGATGGCAGTGTTGAGTGTTGTAAGCACCACTCTAATTATTGCTTTTACATGCTCAGACACTTAATTACAGCCCTGAAAGATATTGCCGCTGTCTAAAATCCTTTATGGATCTCATCATCGCTGTATTTCCTGCTAGAGGTTTCCTTTATGCTGTCAATGCGTTTCTAAATTGTAGAACCACCATTTAATTAATTGAGGCGAGAGCACTATAAAGCATCGCTCAAAATAGCACTCCCTCCTCACAGCCCTTCTTCTTGCCAAACACCCTTTTCTGGCTGTCCTTTTTTCATTTTTAACTTGTTTCTTCTAAAAATATGAACATGACAAACCAGACGAATAAGAAACCGAGAACGAGCACAGCTTGAGACATGACTGAGATCTTTTCTTGGGAGACTCTCATCATTTTGCTTTTGCTGTAGATATTATGAATTGATTTGTTAAAGGTTTGATCTGTCATTTCCGGTCTCAGTGATGGGTCAGTCTGTCTCAGTCTCTTCTTGACCTCTTCTGTTCATTCAGTCTTTGTATTTGTTTGTCTCAGACACACCAGAGCTAATTGTGCTTCCCATTTCATTGCGTTTAACAGCCGTGAAGCTTCCAGTCTCGCAGAAAACGTGCTCTAGCTTGCAATGGCACAATTCCAGTGACCTCTGACCTGGGATCAGCGTAGCACAACAGAGAGCAGGTGAGACTCACGCCGGCAGGTGTGTGAAATCAACACCTGCATGATTTCACTACTACATACAGATGAGCTGAAATGCAAAACGTGGTAAAATGTGAGTAAAGTACAGCCGTAACCTGACATTTTAGAGTTGCGTTTTTGGTCAAATTTTAGTTTAGGTGCCAATTCTCACTACTAACTAACTGTTAACTATGACTTTGGTGAGTTTTTGCATGTTTTATTTATTTATCATCAAGTAAAAATAAGAAGTCAGATCACTTAAAAAGGTATTCGAACAAGACAAGACTCCTAAATCCCTAACAGTAAGTACGAGCAATCGTAGTAATGATTCTTTCTTAGCAAACACCTCTAAAAGCTACAAAAGAACGGATACAAAATGCTCAAAGCTGCCTTCTTTGAGTTGGTTTTCGGATTGCGAGGTAAACCCTCCAAACATGACATATACACAAAGGGATTAGTCTTGTATGACCTGATTTACACCGCAGATGCACCGGCCCACTCTCCCTTTGTCTGGTTAGTGTTTTTGTTTGAGGGTGAAGCAGGGAGATCTTCAGGATTTGTACTTTGCGACAAAGGAAATGTAAAATACGCCCTATTTTTTTTCACAGCGCACCAAATATGCTATACTGCAAAAAGACAATAATACGAGGCCAGGTTATAAGATCATACGGACCGAAGATGGGCTCCAGGAACTACAGCGTTTTACCCAAGACATCAATCTAGCTCTGAATTCCAGGATTATGTGAAATTAATTCAGTTTTAGCGGGCCGCGGAACAGATGGCTGTTTCATTCAGGACTCAGGCTGGTTTTGTTGCCTGGCAATCTCTTCCCAAACCAAATCAGAGACCGTAAACTGTCACTTAGGGCCGCTGGAATCTCATTTCCCCCCACAACTCCAGCCATGAAATCGTCGGGCTCTCCTCACGCGGAGCTGCCGCTGCTGCCCCCTGTTAAGATCGCTATGCAAAACAGCAAAGGCCTTCGGATTAATTGACATTTCATGAAATTATCCCGGGCGAACCCCCTTTTAAGATACGCAGAGACCGAGGGAAGATATATATCGCGCACTTTCTGTTCTGGACCTTTAAAACCTAATGCAGAGTGTTAATAAATGTCATAGGGAAAAGTTTTAAAAGAAAGTGTTTTGAAGACGTGACTGCGGTTAATGGGGGAAAACTGATAGCCTCGTTGATAAATGCAGTTGTGAAGTCTTTATTGCATATAAAAGTAAAAGAGAAAAATGGCTTTGTTGCTCATAGATATATAAAGGTTCAACAAAGGAGTAGTTCACTGAAAAAAAAAAAAAAAATCTGTCATTCCAAACTAGTACAATGTCATTCTGTGGCATACAAAAAAATAATTTTTAAAGATCTTCCCATTGCACATATACATATGACACGGACTGCTGCCCTCCAAATTAGACAAGAACATACCTAAAGTAGATTAAGGGTACATGATACATTTACATGATAACAATTGCACTAAAAATTAAAAAAAGTTTCAAATACAGATCACAAAACGAACCCGATCTGCGAAAATTACAAAAAACAATGTATTATGCATGCCAGGCCTGTAAAGAACAATTGCACCAAAACTGCACTAAAAATAAAAAGTTTTGCATACAGATGACAAGACGATCCCCTTATATCCACAAAAATGACTAAAAACACTGTATTATGCATGCCAGGCCAGTAGATGGTGATCTCACATTGTAAAGAATAGTTTTACTAAAATTGCACTAAAAATTAAGAAGTTTCGCATACAGATGACAAAACAATTCCCACTGACAGTATCCAAGAAAATGACTAAAAACGCTGTATTATGCATGCCAGGCCAGTAGGTGGAGATCTCACTTTGTAAACAGCAATTGCACCAAAATTACACAAAAAAAATGTAAAAGTTTTGCATAGAGATGACGTAACGATCCCTGTTCAAATGCATTAATGAAAATAACTAAAAACACTGTATTGTGCATGCCAGGCCCGTACGTGGCGACGTCACTTTGTAAAGAACAATTGCACTAAAAATGTAAAAGTTTCACATACAGATGACAATACGATCCTCGTTCACACATATATCTATGAAAATTACTAAAAGCACTGTATTATGCATGCCAGGCCAGTAAAGAACAATTGCACTAAAATTGCACTAAAAGTTAAAAAGTTTCACATACAGATGACAAAACGATCCCTGTAGATGGCGATATCACATTGTAAAGAAACATTACGCTGCGCGTACATATATATTTCTACAGACTGAACACGTAAAATGCATTCACATGACATTGCCGTTTACACAAATTCACATTTTCACGAATGTTTGCGTTTTCAGGCCCTCAAAACGCCATTGTTGTAACGGCCAAAACATATAAAAAGTTTTCAGTTTTAGGTAAAAACTGTTGCCGTGTAAACACCCCCTATATTACTTGTACAATATATTCTTAAGTCCAAAGTATCTGTTTATGTATGTGTACGCTTGTGGAACGTGAACGGGACGGTAGACACATTTGCTCTAGAAAGCTTCATCCAAGTCCAGTGTCTGCTCTATATTTTCCTAAAAGTTATGCCCGATAACAAGTATTTTTGAACTCTTTTAAACCAAAACTGAGCTGTGTCATACCCTCTCACTCACAAACGCTTGTCAGTGCAGCCGTCTGTCGTTGTTGGTGCAGGACAGTGTTGCCACCCTGTGGAATAACTGATTACTACAAAATAACTTCAATGTGCATGTGCGACCTGCGTGTACAAAAATCGGGTGGTGCGTGTGCTATTCCGATTGTGAAATTCGCATCAAGTGCACTGTCCCTCGCATACGCGTAAAAAGTGAAGTATACTTTGGGCTTAAGTATATTCACTGATTTGAATATGCGGAATAGAGGCGGTTTTCTAAAAACAGTTTGTCTGTTAAAATAGCTAGTCAGACGACTTGAAATTCTTTTTGTTTTCAATGGGAAAACAACAGCTAACAGTATACTGGTATGGAATAACATGAAGGCGAGTAGGCCTATATAATGCCATATAGGCTACTTCATGTTTAAGTGAACTAGCCTATATAATATGAAGCATATTCAGATTATCATTCTGAGAAAACACTGTAGTTGTGGTATCGATGGTAATATATACTCACCACAGAATTTACATTGTACTCGAAGGTACATCGAAGAACACCATGGCACATGTTCGATAAATGTGGTCATTTTTGTTCACATCAGTTACTTATTTTTAATTTGAGTTCATTTTACTTGATCATAAATTGGTGTTATTAACAAACAGTTATTTACAGCAGCAGCCTGTATAAATACAGCAGTGTAACTCTCAGTATATGGTGTAGAGAGGCACACTTTCTCTCGACTTCAGCTGCATTTCTCTGTGCTTCAGCCTGCTTTAGTTAAGGCGGGAGTTTACAGGAACAGCAGGCAGGCCCGGCCACATCACGCGCGGAGCAACACAGGAATGCATTGTATGTGTAAGAGACAGGGCAGATGAGCGAAATAGTGCCTAAGTTAATTAAAATCCTTCCTCTCTCGAATGTCTCAAAAGTACTCAGCGCTTCGTAAAAAACAAGCCACGTAATATTTTATGGAAAGGTGCTCTCAAATATAGCGACTGGACGTCGAGCAGTTTTACTGCATTAAAAAACCCTCACTGTCACACATACACACAAGTGAGCCGCGGAGGAATCCCGAAGGTTGTCAGTGCGTGCTGCGGCCCTGAAAGCACACACAGTAAATTGAAGCGAGGATCACACCGAAAACCCGGACTGGAGTATGATGTTATCAAGTAAGAAAAAACACGTTTAAAAAACACTGATGCTATAGTTTAAACCAGATTCGGCTACCTGGAGTACTGAAAGAGTAAAATAGCGGACGTAAATAGTTGTTTTTTATTTTTACGGTCGACTGAGGACAGGTGGAGCGTCTTTAATCGTCCCCAGTCCGAACTGAAGGCTGTAGTCTCTGGGGAACAGGATTCTCTGTACTCTGACCTCTAGATACATTGATAGTTCTGTTAATGCAACGGGAATATGCGCACCGCGCACTCATGCATTAGACGAGTACAGAAGTTTTATAGCCGAAACGTTTTATACAATCCCAAGATGTTTTGCAATGAAAATAGTCACACAGACATTCACTAAAATGGTTTATTATTACCTTTTTTTTGGCTTAATGGTAAAATTAAAGGTTTATAATGAGAATTATACATTGTATGTACATGGATGGCTCTCATTTAGTCTTTCCAAAAGGTTATTTTTTATATCTTAGGATAGATTTTTAATTTCATTATACAAAAATTTGAGTTATAAGATAATTAGGTTAATGTATAATTGTAAATTGTATGTGTAAATGTATATAAGTTTGGAATAGCATGCTATGTTTAATTATCATGAAAACAATTGCAAAGAAAAAAATCTGTAATGGCTGTAATGAATGCCTTCTTCATTCTAATAGACCTGCACTGGCGTAAAGACCTGTGAGGAACCCCTGTCGGCTTTTGGCATCCGAGCGCACTAGACAGGGGTTCCTCACATTCATTTCTGTCATTTGACTCAAGTATTTGGGATTCCCGGCCAAATCTTTCTGCTTCCTGTTGATTAGCTCCTGCTATTCTGGCTCCAGGAGCGTCTGCCAATAACATGCCTCTCTGGCACAGGAGGTCTGTGAGACGGGCTCCTAAGAAACGCCTCATCATGAGGAATGCGACGGGAATTCAATCAAACATTTGGGCGCCTCTGAACACTGTGGCACTGTGTCACCTTTTACTTTATACTGAAGAAGAAAGAAAAGTCAGTTCCCTTTGTAAGCTGCGACTAGGCACTTAGACCTTTTTGCGGTTCGGTTGAAAATAAATAAAATAAAATAAAATAAAATAAAATAAAACAAATATTTAGTAGATGCCCTAATATTCATTGGATGCCCTGAAAGTGCAAAATAATAATAATAATAATAATAATAATAATACAAAAAAAGTAATGACAATGATAATATTATAGGACCACTGAGATTTTTCATTATTTAATATTTTTACCTTGTGATATTATTTGCTCTGACAAAATTTTAATTTCTTTCCCAAATTACTCTAATGCACGCTCTTTTGTAAAAAAAATTATTATTCTCATCAGATGATCTTCTTAGTACTTTATTAAAGTAAAATATTGCATTACTCCATAGTCTGTATATATATATATATATATATATATATATACATATATATCATTCTCCTGTAAAAAAGGTACTGGTAATTTTCTGATAGGACGTTGTCATTTATTTTTATTTATATGTCATTTATATTTATTAATTTATTTTCTCTTTTTTTATACAAACTTAGAAGTTATATTTATAACATAAGAAGTGCGTTTTAGAGCATTTTACTTTTCGTTATTTTTCAATTCCTCATAATTCACCTATATATTTTCCCTTTCCTTATACTACAATATTTGTTATATTTATAGCATAAGACAATTAAGTGCTTTTAAAGGACATTTCAGGACAATTAAGCTCATTTTACCCTCATTAATATATAATAAGTCTCATTATTTTTGATGTAAAACATATAAAATATGATTTGATCATGTTTTACAAAAAAATAAAGGGTTAAACATCTGTTAAAAAAAAAAAGCTGAAAATGTCTTCATATTAATACAATGTTGTGCCCTATTTTTATTTTTTACAGTGTATTATTATACATTTTCCCCACAAAAATAAGTTATATTTATAGCATAAGAAAATTAAGTACACTTTAGGACATTTGGGGATAATTAAGCTCATTTTACTATACAGTTTTCACAATTTTTTTACAATTTACTTATATTTTCCCTTTCCTTATACAATATATATATACATATATATTCAACATTTTCATTTACTTATGTCTATGTGATTATTGGTGAAATTTACCAGCAAATTTTCAGTGAAAATTAAAAGTAAATTCTCCACCAAATATTTTCAATGTGACATGGAAAAAAAAACTCCTAAAAGATGGCATAAATCAAAACAAACAAGTTAAAATCTAATAACTCGCTCTTGCCGTCCCATATCTGAACTTTCTTATCAAAGTACACATTTGTTGCACCGTAACACTCAAGGCTTGGGCGCTTTTGTCTGCGCGATGGGCGACTAAGAAAAAGGTCAACATCCTTATCCCTCACGCTGGATGTGTTTTGATTCCTCCTGCATTAGCATAAGCCACATCCATCCTGTTTTATCCTCAACACCCCCCACGTTTTCCCCTCCCTCCATTCTCCGTCCTTGGCCTCTTCCTGATTGTCACGTCTGGGTGTCACAAAGTGCTGCCACGGCGGCTGGGTCACCCCTCCTCTGCTCGCCCAGCTGTCGCTGGTTACATAATAGCAAGGCCTTGTTGTGTTTGGTGTCTGGCTTTGTGCGCCTGTCACTGAGCATGATTGCGGGTGAGATTAAGCAGTGGGTGAGAAGACGCCACGAAGGGCTTTCTACCTGCTTCCCAGCGGCGGAAACACAGCCAGCGCACGCGGGCGCAGATTTGAGGGCCGTGGAGGAAATTGGAAGCTCTTTTAGTGCTCACTGTCACACTGGGATTTGTTTGTGATGTCTCGCATGTCGTGGTATCTGAACGTCTCGACTGCATTAAAGGAGCGCAAAGCACACCATGAGCACCTTTTGATTGTTTTTGACCTTTGTTTCCTTTCGCTTCGGAAACTAATGTGATACGATATGCTGTTGTGAGGAGATGATTTGACTGGGATCTTTTTGTTTTAGCGCAGCGTTGAGCTTTTGGTTGCATACGCATTATAGCTGCATGTGCGCTCAAAAAATAGTTTGCTCAATTAATTTAATTAAGTTAGTGTAGGTTCATTCAACAAGACTAAAACAAGTTCATTTAAACAAATTATGTTTTGTTCAACCAACTTAATTTTATAAATTTTTTATTTATAAAACGGATAGTTCCGTTCCTTGATTCTGATTGGTTGAGCCACATTCTAAGCTGTTGTAAAATCTACAAACAGACACCTTTGTTTACTTTTGTGTGTTGCTTGGCAACCACTTTGTTGCAACCACAACTGTTTCTGAGGAACTACATTGTTTGGTGGAAGAATAATGTTTTTATTTATCATTACACTTTATTTGCTCAGTTTTATTTTGTGAATAACCGTTTTATAAAAGCAATAAGCTCTGTGAAGTCGTGGTTTACAGTGAATTTATAACAGCTAAGGGGTGTTGTTAGGCACTACGCAAAGTGGCTTCTTGGCTAAATGCTTTAATTTAAAATTATTAAAAAAGAAAAAAGTTCGGAAATTCTCCCGATGTTTTGTTCAACCAAAATGAATTTTTAAATGTGAAATTATTTTAAAATAGTGTAAAATTATAAATCAGCCCAAAATTTAATTTGTCATCATTTACTCAAACCTGTATAACTTTTGTCAGCACAAAAGAAGGTATTCTAAAGAATGTTGGTAATTAAATCGTTTTGGTTACCGTTGATTTCCATTGTATGAACTAAATAAATAAATAAATAAATCATAAACCATTAAGATTTTTTCCCCCATTATTTCTGTGGCTTAAAGTGCTTCTATTATGCCATTTTAAAAGTTGTTAATACTGTTTTATGAGTCTCCTAAAACAGGTTTACATGTATGCAAGGTCAAAAAACACTTTAATTTTCTCCAAGAATAGATTAAATTTTACCTAATTTCTAAATGATTCATAAACGACTCGTGTGAAGCAGTTCGAAGAATCAGTCTCTCAAAACCCGTCCTTTTCGTGAGGCCTCACTGCTGTGATTGGTCAGATGGCGCAGTTCTTTATGATTTGTCTACCGCGTACAGCGCACATCGAAATGCCCATAACTGAATCACAGCCCTAGATGCTTGTCAATACATAGAAAAGAAAACATCGATTTTACCATACCAATTAGTCTGACGATGAAACGGCTGAAGTGGCTGATCGACAAGTTAGTTCGGACTACCGTGGAAAGTGCTGGCAATTTGCTTATGTAAGCGAACCGAGCACATCTCTATGTTGTAAACTTCAACATTGTATAATGCATTAAGGTGGCTTTCACACCGAACGCAGAAAGCGCTGCGCTGGCCGCTGGGCAAAAGTTCATTTGAACAACTCATTTGAACTTTGAGCACGGCAGTGGTGCGCTCCGCTGCGCATGCACTTTGGTCGACGCAGAAACGGATTTCATAGCGCAGCACTTTCCGCATTCGGTGTGAAAGCCGCTTCGTGTACCATACTTTATCATTACTTCAACTAACGAGACAGACAGACAGTCAAGCTGCATCAATCACAAATTTTTGACTACAGTGGGCCCACAGTTGAACAACAGAACTACAGAAGCGTACATAACATAACATACACAACTACGTATTTTGAACGATCGCTAGAAAATACAATCTTTGTAGATTCATCTTTTGGAAGTGAATTTAAAACAAATTTACTCTCACAGCTTAGGATACAGCGTCTTCTCGACATGACGTAAACCACATCGAAATTAAACTGTGTTTGTGGGGGCGGGCAAGTTGTTCGTGACGTAGAACGTGGGCGGACATTATGCAAATGTGTTACTTTGTGACGTGTGGCCGTAACAGAATAAGATTCAAATTCCTGACGACTCATTCAGGGATTGTGAGCCGACTCTTTTTTTTGATAGACAATAACTTTACGCTTCACAACTTTACAGATAGTTTATGTTCACATACAGCTACATGACACACTGCATGAAAGGTCATATTTGAAAAGGCATAATAGGAGCACTCTAATTTTAATTTTCATCCCAAATTATTGTAATGCACATTTCGTTCAATTGTGGTTCACATCAGAGTATCTAGTGTACTTTCTTAACTTTATGACAGTAAAATATTATAATAAATACTAAAAAATGATTAGGTTTATAATGAGAATTATAAAAGGTGATTTATGTATATGAATGAATTGCATTAAATCTGTCCAAAAAGTAAATTTGATCTTTTCTTACAGAAAAATAAGGTTTATATTTATAACATAAAAACATTAAATACCTTTTAGGACATTTCAAAGCTCATTTTACTTCAAAATTGTCATTATTTTTGTTGTTGTCAAAATATATTCTTTCACAGAAGAAAGAGACAGATTTGGAACGACGTCTGGAGTAAATGACGACCAAATGTTCGTTTCTGGGGGTGAATCATCTCTTTCCATTCCTGTGTTAGCAGTAGCACATGTTCGATTAGTAAAAACAATTATGTTTATTGTATTATTTATTAGTAAAATATGGGACGAGCAAGTATACAAAAAACTGGTCTCAGAACTGACATTAGCTCACATCTTGCGTCTCTCACGTGACGAATGAACGAAGGAATTGGGAGGTGAACTAATCGTTTGTGTTTCTCATAATTATCTTTGGCTGCATTATAATATTTTCCTCATTCAGAATTTGATCAAAGATTGCATATGAACAATTATGGGCGGATTTGGCTATTGAAAATTTACTTTTAAACATTCAAATGTCCAAAAATGACTTGAATAAAGATTTTGATCGCTATCATTGTTGTCACATTCAACCACAAATCTCATAAACATCATAGAAATCTCAATAGAAAGTATTTCTCTATACTGAAAAACTTACTTTTAAATACTCTCCTGCTAATGCTAATGACTCTAATGAGTCACGTAGTCCAAACACAAAATGATTAAGTTAACTTCCTTAAAGGGATAGTTCGCTCAAAAATGAAAATTCTGTCTTACCTTTATGTTGTTTTAGACCTGTAAGACTTCCGTTCAACTTCAGAGCACAAATTAAGATATTTCTAATAACAGCTTTCTGGTCCTTTATAGACAGCAACGCAACTGACACGTTCAAGGCCCGGAAAGATAGTAAGGACATTGATAAAATAGTCCATGTGACTTGTGATGAGCAGTTTGGTCACACTACGCAGATTTAATTTGAAAAATGGTTTTACAGTGGTTTAATTTTATTGTAAAAAACATTTTCTAGGTATGAATTAGGTTGTAGGATGCACTCATCACTTGTGTAAGTTATAGTACAGAATGGCATTAAACTCTCACAACATATAGTGTGTATGAAATAAGAACAGTTGTTAATGCAAAAGCATGAGACTGTCCATGGAGATCATGCAGCTTAATGAGCATAAATAACACACATCTGTTGACGGCAGTTTACTGAGTGATAGTGCTAATAAAGTTTAGTCATACAGGTTTTGTGCTTTACACCTATGGGATTTTTTTAGATTTGATATTAGAGTGCAGGTCAGAGTTTGAGGTGAATAGGGGCCATAATACCTTAACATAAAATTTCAATATAGAGTTTCTCACCAAGAAATTGCATGCTTCACCTCTCGGCCCTTCCTGAACAGCATCCGTGCCTGTCAGCTTTGCTCTGAACGTGCAACATTGCGACTGGCATGTTATTCTGTTACATCGTTCCTTTTCTTATTTGCTATCTAGTGGACGATAAAAATGCATCCAGACATTCTCAAACATGGTGCATTTTAGGTTTTGGTTCGTGGCTAATGCATCTTTATTGAAACTGAAATCTCCAGTTGAAGTGCTCGCTTCAACTTTTTGCCGTTTGGTTAAATCGCTGTGGCAGATGGCAACCTTTCTACTTCATACATCTAATTCAGAGATGTATGCGAGCTTCTTGTAAACCTGCTTTAATAACAAGCTTATTGAGCTTGAAACTATAAATAAGGGAGTGGAAGGGTGTGGGCATTGTCAATTTACAGCAAGTTTCCCTGATTTCCCCTGGGTGTGAGTTGTTAATTTAATGCAGGATGGCATTGTGACAGCAGGGAATCCTAAAGGCCTTTTCAAACGCAGTCCAGCACTTTGGCTTTTGAAACGAGACCCATTTGTGAGCAGATTTCACCTGCAGGACTGTCAGTACACACAGGCACACTAAGCTGTTTTCTCATGCCTCCTTCTCTGTCAGATCCAGACCAGCTTTTCCATCTCTCTGCCGACCATAACAGGGAGCCAAGCCTTACATTAAATCTGTGTTTCTGCATAACGGGGCCTCTAGTGTTTTTTTTCTGGGCTGCTGGGCCTCTCTGTCTCTCTCTTTCGCTCTCCTTGCAGAGCAAGTGCTTTATTGCCTTATACAGGCAAATGCAGCCGTACTCTTTTATCTCTCTGAGTGTGCATATATATATATATAAAACACCAGATCTGAACGCTGATCAAAGAGACTGTTCATACGTTACAACGCTCGGTTACTGATGAGCGATTATGCTGTTTCTGATAGTAGTGTTCGCTTACACATCACTATTATTATTGCTCATACTCAAGGTTAGTAATGTGAACAAATCCCAAACCCCAAATATTAAACTTTTGTGAATAATTCAGACATTAATGATACATAAGATTACACTCAGTTTATTAGGGGAGATGTGTGATTGGGCGTTTCACTGACACATCTGCAGATTCCATCCAACAACCACCGAGAACATCCTAGAGACACTTAATAACGGCCTAGTAATCAATTAGAACACCCTGGCAAGCAACAGTCTACTAACTACATAGCAACTCCCTAGCAACAGCTTTGTTATTAACTAGATGATCCTGGTAACCCCCTAGTCTTAACCTACTATCGACTGAGAACACATTAGAAACATCCAAAACACCATACCAACCACCTAGCAACAGTCACAATACCCTAGTATCCTCCTACCAATAGCCTAGCAACTACCAAGAACACCCTAGCAACGGCCTAGTAATCAAATTGAAGACCCTGACAACAAGTATAGTATAGTATAGAACACCCAAGCAACATACAGAACAATCAAGTAATCAACTAGAACATCCTGGCAACCACCTAGCAATGGCCTAGTATCTACTTAGAGCACCCTAGCAACAACCAAAACACTCTAGCAACCTCCTAGCTATATTTTACAATCAAGAACACCCTAGCAACACCTAGTAATCAACTAGAACACATTGGCAACCAACTACTTAGAACACTCTAGCCAGCCAGGACACCCTAGCAACCACCTAGCAACGGCCTAGTATTTATTTAAAACACCCTAGCAACAGCCTAGTAATCAACTAGACCATATTGGAAACTACCCAGTAGCTGTCTAGTAACTGTTTAGAACACCCTAGCAACCTCATAGCAACAGCCTAATAACTACCAAGAACACCATGGCAATAGCCAGAACACCCTAACAACCACCTAGCAACAGCCACAACACCCTAGTACAGTGTTTCCCAACCCTGTTCCTGGAGGCACACCAACAGTGCACATTTTGGATGTCTCCCTTATCTGACCAATATATTTCTGTTCCTCAAGTCTCTAC
>JAHKKF010531985.1:21715-35775 GCA_019740295.1 Labeo calbasu
GAGATGATGAGTTGATTCAGGTGTGTTTGATCAGGAAAAGTTGGAAAATGTGTAGTGTTGGTGTGCCTCCAGGAACAGGGTTGGGAAACACTGCCCTAGTAATCTCCTAGCAATACCCTAGTAACTACAAAGGACACCCTAACAACAGCCAGAAGTCCCTGGCAACCACCTAACAATGGCCTAATATCTACTTAGAACACCCTAACAACCTCATAGCAACAGCCTACTAACTACCAAGAACACCCTGGCAATAGCCAGAACACCCTAACAACCACCTAGCAACAGTCACAACACCCTAGTAACCACCTAGCAATTCCCTAGTAACTACAAAGGACACCCTAGCAATAGCCAGAACACCCTAGTAACTTCCTAGCAATAGCCTAGTAACTACAAAGGACACCCTAGCAACAGCCAGCGCACCCTAACAACCACAACACCCTAGTAACCTCCTAGCAATAGCCTAGTAACTACAAAGGACACCCAAATTGAAGACCATGGCAATGAGTATAGTATAGTAACTACTTAGGACACCCAAGCAACATCCAGAACACCCTATCAACAACCCAGTAATTAGCTAGAACACCCTGGCAATGGCCAAGCAATGGTACAGTAACTACTTCTAACACCTAAGCAACAGCCAAAACAACTTAGTATTCAACTAGAACATCTTGGCAACCACCTAGCAATGGCCTAGTATCTATTTATAACAACCTAGCAACAGCCAGAACTCCCTAGCAACAGCCTACCAATGGCCTAGAATCTATTTAGAGCACCTTAGCAACAGCCTAATAATCAACTAGAACTGGCAACTATCCAGCAACTGTCTAGTAACTGTTTAGAACGCCCTAGCAACAGCCAGAACTCCCTGGAAAACACCTAGCAATGGCCTAATATCTACTTAGAACATCTTAGCAACCTTTTAGCAACAGCCTACTAACTACCAAGAACACCCTAGCAGTGGCCTATTAATCAACTAGAAGACCCTGGCAACCACCTAGTAACGATCTAGTAACTATTTAGAACACTCTAGCAACAACCAGAACATCCTGTCAAGCACCTAGCAATGGCCTAGTAACTACACACTCCATAGCAACAGTTTACTAGTTAACTAGAGGAACCTGGTAATCCACTGGCTGTGACCTACTGTCTACTTAGAATGCATTAACAACAGCCAAAACACCATAGCAACCACCTAGCAACAGTGACAACACCCTAGTAACCTCCTACCAATGGCCTAGTAACTATCAAGAACACCCTAGCAACGGCCTTGTCATCAAATTGAAGACCTTGACAACAAGTATAGTATAATTACTACTTAGCACGCCCAAGCAACATCCAGAACACCCTAGCAACAACCTAGTAATCAACTAGAACATCCTGGCAACCACCTAGTAACGGCCTAGTATCTTTTTAGAACAATCTAGCAACAGCCCAAACACCATAAGTATCATCTAGCAACAGACTACTAACTACCAAGAACACCCTAGTAATGGCCTAGTAATCAACTAGAAGACCCTGGCAACCAACTAGCAACTGTTAGCAACTACCTAGAGCACCCTAGAAACAGCGAGAGCACCTTGGCAACCACCTAGCAACAGCCTATGTAGAACATGCTAGCCACAGACTACTAGAGGATCCTGGCAGCCACCTAGCTGTGACCTACTATCTACTTAGAACAACCTAGCAACAGCCAAAAAAACATAGCTACCACCTAGCAATGGCCTAACCTAGCTACCAAGAACACCCTAACCTAGTAATCAACTAGAAAACCCTGGCAACCAACTAGCAACTGATAGCAACTACCTAGATCACCCTAGCAACAGCCAGAACAGTATAGTAACTACTTAGAACATCCTAGCAATGGCCTAGTAATTAACTAGAAGACCCTGGCAACCATGTAGCAGCAGCCTAGTGATGAGAGCACCATAGCAACCACGTAGCAATGCCCTGGCAACCAGCTAGCAGTGAAGCCTGCTGTAGTTGAGTTGTGGATGGGTGCCGCTTGAGTGAAATCTTCTGTTGACTTTTCTTTAAGATAAGCTATTTTATAGCACAAATTAAATGGACTGAAGCAGACGCTTTTTCATTTCATATTTCACCTTTCATATTCTGTCATCTAAAAACATCGCTGTGCTGCCAGAAAAAAAGAGTGTTGAATTTGTGCAGCATAACCTTGTTTCTAAAGCACTTGTCTTTATTGTTGCAGCTTTTCTTCTCTTTGAGGCTCCAACCGCTATCAAAAAGAAGAGATATCAAAACAGCGTTTTCGTCTTGTGAAGATGCTCATGAATAGTACTCACTTCAGTCATTCTTCATTAGCGCACGTGTCCTGGCAGCGAGAGCTTTATTTGTTTGTTTGCACCTCTGCGCTCCTGTGCAGTGACCCGCTTAAAACAATAAAGACGACGGCATCGGAACATCAGCATCATCAAGTCCTGTTTTTGTTTTCATAAAGGGGCAAACATGACAGACAGTGGCACTTGCCAAGCAACTCCAGAGCGGGCATCCTGCCCTTTGCCAGGCGCCGTGTTCAAGGGTTGGGTGCCAGCATTGAGCTAATGCCCGATTAGTTCAGAGGCAATCCCAGCATCCTTTCCAAATGAGCGCGGATGTTGTCCAAAGCTCGGGGATCCCAGATATTTCCAGTAACACATGTCAAAGGTCAAAACCATCTGGTGGTAATACTCCATAAACTGGCCCATATGGAACTGGCAGGATTTTTCTGTGCTGATTTGGGAGGAAATGTGGGAAATTCAACTGAATGGATTTAAAGGTATAGCTCACCCAAAAATGACAATTCTGTCATCACACAAAAGAAGATATTTTAAGAATTTTAAGAACAGTTGCTGGCAGCTATTAACTTTCATAATATTTTCCCCATTTTTGAAGAATGTTGGTAACTAAACATTTGTTGGCAGCCATTGACTTCCAATGTATTTTTCCATATTTCTGAAGAATTTTAGTAACCAAATAATTGCTGGTAGCCATTGACTTTCCTAGTACTTTACACTTTTAAAGAATGTTGGTAACTAAACAGTTACTGGAAGTCATTGACTTCCATAGTGTATTTTTCTTCATTTTTGAAGAGTTTTGGTAACCAGACAATTGCTGGTAGCCATTGACTTCTATAGCATTTTTTCCAACTTTTGATGAATTTTGGTAACCAAATAATTGCTGGTAGTGTTTGATTTTCATAGTATTTTCCCCATTTTTGAAGAATGTTTGATAACTAAACAGTTGCTGGTATGCATTGACGTCTATAGTATTTATTTATTTATTATTTATTCAACTTTTGAAGAATTTTGGTAACCAAACAGTTGCTGGTAGGCATTGACGTCAATAGGATTTATTTATTTATTATTTATTCAACTTTTGAAGAATTTTGGTAACCAAACAATTGCTGGCAGCCATTGACTTCCTTAGTATGTTTTCCAATTTTTTAAGAATTTTAGTAACCAAACAATTGCTGGTAGCCACTGACTTTCATAGTATTTTCCACTTTTGAAGAATGTTGGTAACCAAACAGTTGCTGGAAGTCATTGACTTCCATAGTGTATTTTTCTCCATTTTTGAAGAGTTTTGGTAACCAGACAGTTGCTGGCAGCCATTTACATCCATAGTATTTATTTATTTTTTTTTTTTTTTCAACTTTGGAAGAATGTTGGTAACCAAACAGTGGCTGGTATGCATTGATGTCCATAGTAATTGTTCCCATGAAGAATGTTGGTAATCAACAGTAGCTGGCAGCCATTGACATTCACAGTTTTTATTTATTTATATATATCAACTTCAACTTTTGAAAAATTTTGGTAACAAAACAGTTGCTGGTATGCATTGACATCTATAGTATTTTTCCCATTTTTAAACAATGTTAGTAACCAAACAGTAGCTGGCAGCCATTGACTTCCATACTATTTTCTCTCCCATTTTTAAAGAATGTTGGTAACTAAACTTTTGCTGGCAGCCATTGACTTCCACAGTATGTTTTCCCATTTTTTTAAGAATTTTGGTAATCAAACAATTGCTGGTAGTCATTGACATCCAGAGAATTTCTATTGTCTCTCCATTTTTGAAGAATGTTAGTAACCAAACAGTTGCTGGCAGCCATTGATGCCCATTGTATTTATTTCATTTATTTATTTATTTATTTTCAACTTTTGAAGAATTTTGGTAACAAAAACCTGTTCAGGATTTTAAACGCAGGTCAGTTACATCTGTAAATAGACTATTGCAGTTTTGTCTTAGTTAAGCAGGCTACTTAGTTAAGCATTAAACTGCTAGCAAATGTCAGCAGTAGCAGACAATTACTGCAAAAATAACAAAAGGACATAATTACAATTGTAAAGAGTAGTAATTTAGCAGACAAATATTCACATTGTTTTAAAACAGGTTTAGAGGGAGCTAAGGCAGACAACAACACAACCCTTATGAAAATAAACTGTGGTTTTACTAAAAATAAAACCAAAAACCATCATTACTATAGTTAAACCATGGTAACCACAAATTAACAATGGTTTTGCTACACTATAGCTTCACCAAAGTATTTGCAGTAAAACTCTGGTTATACAAATGGGAATCAATCTGCCAAAAAAACATGGTTAATGTATACGTTTACCATAGGGCTAATAATACCATGGTTATTTTTCCTTAGGACAAAACATGACCCATGATAATGCAAAAATATGTTCAGTTTTAGGATTTTTCTGTAAAGATGTATTCTAGATGTAGCTATTATTGTACTAATTTTGACATAAATGTAGGCCTTTACTACTGTATGTGCAAACAAATTACAACGAGGTGGTTGTTTTGCAACAAGGTAGAATGTGTTGATGAATAAGTGACAGGTACAAGAAAATTAGTGAAAAAAACACACACACATGAGAGACAGAGAGATGTCAGGGAAAAGGAAATTGGAAGTTCAAAAGATAACTGTTAATTATTTTGCGCAGCCCCAGCCGATTTAAACTTTTTGATGTGATGATGATCATGACGATGACGGCCATACAAAAAAAATACATACATTTTTGCCCATGGTTTCAAAATTTGGTGTGGGTGTATGGGATGGCCTGAGATTTCCCACCTGAAATTTTGTCCCAGTTCGCCCCTGGCTGATGGTAGCCATTGACTTCCATAGAATTTCTTTTTTTCTTTCAATTTCTGAAGAATGTTGGTAACCAAACAATTGCAAGTAACCACTGACTTCCATCGCATTTCCTATTTTTGAAGAATTTTCATAACTAAACAATTGCTGGTAGCCATTGACTTCCATAGTACTTCCTTTTTTCTATTCCATTTTTGAAGAATGTTGGTAACCAAACAGAACATTAGAGTGTTTTTTGGCCCCCTTAAGAAATACTTAAGTACATCTTTGTATGCAATTCATAATAACTTCTATTGTATTTAAATATGGTTAAAGTGAACTGCAAGCATTTATGATTTTTTTTTTTCTTTCCATACTATAAAAGTCAGTGGCTGCCAGCAACTGTTTGGTTACCAACATTCTTCAAAAATGTTCTTTTGTGTTCACCAAAGAAGAAACTCAGACAGGTTTGAGGGTGAGTAAATGGTGACCCAATTTTCATTTTAGGGTGGTCTTTTTTTTAAACATGGCAAAATGAGTTAAACAGAGCTGCGAGTACCAAACTATTGGTAGCATAAAATTAAATCTGCTGAAAAAACACAATGTGGAGAACCAGTTTGACTCCATGTGTAATAAGATATTTTTTCCATGTGAAACAGGAGATCGGATGAGGAAATAAAAATGTAGAGTGGGATGTTTTTTATCAGGAATTGGTTGAATTGTGAAGAGTGTGTGTTACATACCACAATCTTGCCAGGTGGTTGGAGGAGAGGTGTTGAAAAATAAAAGCGATTTGAATGAAAAGAAAAGACACTTTATATGCAGAGCAAGTTGTTACATTTTGATAAAACATTACTACTATTTATTTAGAATTAATATTTTATTCAGAAGAATGTTGACTGCTGAATTGCTCAAGATAAGATCAGGATTGTGCATAAGAATGGAATATTGTCAAATTTTCTTTCATGTTGACTGAATAGCACAAAAGGAGGAGAACTTGCAGACCTCTATGAATGTCATGTGTTTCAATTCTGAGAAAATTTGCAGGCACAAATTTCATGTGGGAAAATATGTGAAGAAAGGCCTTTGAGAAAAATAAGTGTGTTTAATTGTATTAACTGTGCACTTGTAGTGCACTTCAAATGTCTTTTTTTAATAGAATAGCAATGAATAGGCCCCTTAAGAGTATTTAAAGACATTTTTCCTACATGACTGTTTCTTAACACACTTACGTAACTGTTAAAAGTCACTCTGTAATGTCAAATAAAAAGTTATTGTAGAGTACATTTTATATCATTGCTTTAATAATATTTTAGAACATTCTAAAGTACACTTATTTGATGTGCATACTTGATTAAACCGCAGTGTGTGTTATTAGGTTATCTATCTGAATAGCAACAAGCTTAAGACATGCTATCAATGTACTCATTCATGCTTGCAACATGCTAATCTTTTTTTTTTTTTTTTTTTTTTTTGCAGTGTGCTAAAACATGCCAGCAGTAAGAAGTTAAAACATGCTAGCAATGTGCTAAATCAAAGTAATAGCATGTTAAAGCATGCTAGTAATATGTTAAATCATGGTAACAGTATGCTAACAACAGGACAATCATGCTAAAAACAAGCTAGCAACATCCTAATCGCATTACAGCCATGCTTGCAACATGCTAATCACACTACAAACATGCTAGCAACATGCAAACAATATGCTAATTATGGTAGAAACATGCTAGCAAAATGCTAACATCCATGCTAATAATGTTAAAAACACATTTGCAACATGCTAATCATGTTACAAACATGCTAGCAATAATCATGGTAACAATATGATAATCATGTTAAAACATGTTATCAATTTACTAATCATGCTAGAAAAATCCTTGCAACATGCTAGTTACATGCTAACCACATTAAAACGTTTGTAACATGCTAGTCATGTTTCAAACGTGTTTGCAACGTTCTAATCATGTTACAAACATGGAAGCAACATGTTAACTAGTTAATCATGGTAACAATATGCTAATCATGCTAGAAACATGCTTGCAACATGATAAACATGCTATAAAACATGCTAACAACATGCTAATTACTTTAAAACATGTTAACAATATGCTAACAACATGCTAGCAGTGTGCTAAATCATGGTAAAACATACCAGCAGTAAGAAAATAAAACATGCTAGCAATGTGTTAAATCATGCTAACGACATGATTACCATGCTAAACACATGCTAGCAAAATGCTAATGATGTTACAGACATGCTAGCAACATGTTACTCACGTTACACACACGCTAGCAATATGCTAATCATACTAAAACCATGTTAACAACATGTTAACAACATGCTAATGATGTTACAGACATGCTAGCAACATGTTAATTATGCTAAACACATTCTAACAACAAGTAAATAATGGTAACAATATGTAAATCATGTTAGAATCATGCTAGCAACATGCTAATCACCATACAAACTTGCTATCAATATGCTAATTGTGGTAGAAACATATTAACAGCATGCTAACAATAAGCTAATCATGTTAACAATATGCTAATCAAGGTAAAAACATGATAGCAACATGCTAACAACATGCTAAGACGTTTGTCTTCACAAACATTTTTTATCTAGTTCAATATTACAGTTAAATGTATCATATTTTAAATGCACTAAATTGCAACTTCATCATTTTAAATGTGCAATTACATTACATGACATATAGGTTTCAACAGAAGTTACATTAAAGTATATTTTAGTTTATCATAAATGCTTGTCAGTGCATTCAGCAGTTCACTTTAACTGTATTTTAATACAAAAGAAGTAATTATGAAATTATATACAAAGATACACTTAAGTCTTGCTTAAGTAGGGCAAAAAGCACTCTAATGTACAGATAATTGCATTTAATATCATTTTAAATTATAATACATTTTCATTTATTGCACTTGTATTTAAGTGTCCAAAAGTTTGCATTTAAGTGTATTCCTTTAATTGATAATACTTCTGCAATAAGTGCTATTTTTAAAAGTATGCTGAAGTGCACTTCTTTTCACATGGGAACCCTTAGGTCAAGATAATTGAGCTTGAACGTTTTTCTTTAAAGGACCTTTCCAGCATTATAGCGGTCTGGCTGCATAAGTGCAATCACAGCGCAGTGCTTTCATCAGCATTTCAATGAGGTTTAACAGAAACCCTAATCCTGCCCACCTATACTCCCAACCCTCACCTCTTCCAGCCTTGCCCTGGGGCAAAAGTCCACACCAACTCCCCCAAACCTCATCCCCCTCAAGGAGCATTCAGGCCTCCTGCGGGGCTGCAGCACGTCTTGTTTTCACAGTTGACTGGTGGGTGGTGTTGGAGAGTTTAGGGTCTGTGACTTCAGGGTCACGCCTTAAGTGTGCCGCTCCACGCAGAGATAGCCCAGCTGTCCCGACGATGGACCACACAGTCAACCTGTACGGACCGGGGCGGAAATGAAAGGTGAGGGTTTTCAAATACGTGATTCCACCAATTTATCCAAAATAGATAAAATGTCTACTAGATGCACTGTTCTGTGCGTTTGTTCTGTGTTACTCCGCTCAGTCTCCATCCTGCGCTGCTTCCCCTCCCCCTTCCTCTCGCAGATCAAACCGCGCAGTTAATATATTCCCTGTATTTGAATTTTGGGCCCTGGGTGCACAGCGCTGCTTACACGGCAAACAAGATAAAGTCTAAAGCAGAACCCTACATGAGCCCAGGAGCACAAAGGCACTTCTGCACACTACCAGCCTCTTGAGGGACAATGAGCGATATTATACTAAAAAGCAGGCAGAAACAGCAGTAAGACCTGAAACATACTCCACACCGAAGCATGCGAATGAAAAAGATGTGAAAAAGATGTGCGCTTAATTACACTGAATGTACACTTTAGTATATTTCAAATCTTAAAAGTATGTTTTGTAAAAATCTATACTTGCAAATGTTATAATATTAATAAAATAAAAAGCCATTTACAGAGAGTTTACCTTCATTAAGTACACCTAAAAAGTGCTCTTTGTAATAATGTCAAATTAAGTTTTACTTTAGTATACATCTTAAATCATTATGTTTTAATAATCTTTTGTTGTTCTTTAAGAAAGTAGACTTGTTTGGATGTTTTTAAGACTGTTGCACTACGTAGTTTTCGGCTAAAACAGGAAAACATTTTTGCTTTTTAGTTGCTCATTTATACAACAGCAGCATTTCTGAGAAATGCAAATTTTAGAAAATGCAAGTTTAAAAAAAAACCAAAAAAAAAACCAATGCTGTTATCATCTAATTGTAAACTATGAAAATGCTAATCTGTGAAAATGGTGACATTATGCAAATGCATATTACCTGTATAATACATGTGTGCACAGGCACATAGTCTTTACAAAGTGAGATCGCCATCTACTGACCAGGCATGAATAATACACCAATTTAAGTCATTTTTGTGGATCCGTGTGAACAGGCATTGTTTTTACAATGTACACACCTGCAGGCGAAAAAAAAACAAAAAAGTACATGCAAAGTAGGGGTGGAACAATAAATAGATTCATGGATCGATTCTGCGTTTCTCCGAATAAATCTGATTCTCTCTGGAATCGATTCTGAGCTTGGTTTTTAACAGTAAATGGTGCTCTAGAATAGTTTTTAACCACACACTCAAATGCTCATGAAGAAGCGCTTGTGCGTTAAACTGAGCAATTTGAAATAGCAGTTAAATGTACTTGCACCTTGGCTTTTATGCTTTTATGACGCAAGATTAATGTAAACACAGCCCAATGTGAAAACTCTTGGAATTTGCTTCAACCTTTTTGAACTTTCTGAATGATTATTAGGTCCAACTGTGTGTAAGGAATTGGAAGCAAGCAGAGTACGGCTGTTTCTAAAGCACGCAGTGCCATCTGCTGTTCAAAACCAAGAGAGAATTAAGATGTATTCAGAAAACGCAGAATCATCATTAAACCCCTAATGCAAAGTACTTGATTATAATTTTAACTACATATATTATAATTATTATTATCATTAGCAATATGCTAATCATGCTAACAACATACTAGTAATATGCAAGTAACATGATAGTAACTTGCTAACTGCTAGCTAGCGAATCATACTAGAAACATGCTAACAATATGCTAGTAACTGGTCATGTCAGAAAGATGTTAGAAAGATGCTAGCAACATGTTAGCAACATGCTAATCATGCTAGCAACTTGCTAATAATGCTAAAATCATGCTAACAACATGCTAATCATGCTAGAATTATGCAACAACATGCTAATCATACTGGAATCATGCTGGCAACATTAGTAACCTGCTAATCATACTAGCAACATGCTAGTAACTTGCTAACCACGCTGGAAACATGCTAACAGTGTGCTAGTAACATGTTAATCATGTTAAAACATGTTAATCATGCTAAACTCATGCTAACAACATGCTAGTAACATGATAATCATGCTAGCAACATGCTAGTCACATCTAATCATGTTAGAAACATGCTTGCAACATGTTAGTAACATGCTAGCAACTTGCTAAAAATGCTGGAAACATGTTAACAGTGTGCTAGTAAGATGCTAATCATGCTAAAAATTTGCTAGCAACATGCCAATCATGCTAGAACCATGCTAGTAACATGTTAGTAACTTAATGATGTTAGAAACATGATAACAACATGCTAGCAACATGCTAATAATGGTAGAATCATGCTAGCAACATGATAGCAACATGCAAATCATGCTAACAACATGCTAATCATGCTAGAATCATGTTAACAGCATATAAGTAACACGCTAATCATACTAGCAACATGCTAGTAACTTGTTAATCATGTTAGAAACATGATAACAACGTGCTAGCAACATGTTAATAATGGTAGGATCATGCTAGAATCATGCTAGTCATGCTAATCATGCTACAATCATGTTAGTAACATGCTAATCATGCTAGAAACATGCTAGTGATATGCTAAGTCATGCTAGCAACATGCTAATTCATGTTAAATCATGCTAGCGATATGCTAATTTACGATAAATTGTGCTAGCAACATGATAAACCATGGTAAATCATGCTAGCAGCATGGCTAACCATCTTAAAACATGTTAGAAACGTGCTGATTCATGGTAGAAAAGAGTGTGCTTTCACTCTGTCCCAAACTGCAATTTCAACTATTAAATTCAAACTTTATGCTTTCAAAGTTATTTCAAACATTCAGACAAGGCTTTCTCAAGCCAACTTCATCTGCTGATCTTACTCACATAGTTCTAGTGTGTTATTTTTAAGTTAATATATATTTTAAATGCACCAATTTGCAACTTCATTACAGATGTGTAATTACAAATATATTTACAAACATGACATACAAGTTTCAATAGAAATGACATTAAGATTTATTTTAGTTGACCATAAATGGTTGTCAGTACATTCAGCTATACACTTTAACCATATTTCAGCAGACAACAGAAGTAATTATGGAATTACATATAAAGCTGTACTTAAGTCCTATTTAAGTGGGTCAGAAAATCACTTCAGCTACATGCATTTTATATTTGAAACTGTAAAAAACAAAAAAAAAAAAAAAAATGCAATTAAGCATCTAAAAACACTACATTCAGTTTTGTTTTTTTGTTTTTTTTTAAGATAAGTAATCAGTACTCAAGCCTGATGTTACCTAAAATTGCAAATTCATAATTGCAAAGTATGTTACCTGAAAATGAATTAATGTACTAAGGTTGATTCAGTGATATCAAATAATATTTTTGACTTACCATTTATAAAACCAATTAACTTAGATGTTTACCTTTTTCAATGCATTGTCTGCTTTACTACCACAAGGGACGCTATAGCGGGATTTAGCGCAAACTGTCTTTTTCATCCGTCAGTTTCTCATTCAGATCAACAACTGTCATGGTGCAGCAGTTTCAGAGAGATTCTTGCTGAGCAGAGTTAGTTATAGTTAGTTAAACAGTAAACACATTTACAGCTAGCTGAACATTGACACATGGTTTAATGTCACAGACATCTGAAGTGAACTCTATCGCCCCCTTGAGTACCAAAGTTTGTTATTACCACAGCAACACACAAACACACAATTGGACTTAATTTGCATATTTCTGTTAAGCATGTTTATTTCCCTACTCTATTAGTGTTTTCATCATGGAAAAACAGTGTCTTTCTTTGGGCAGTCGCTGCTCTTCACCAGATCCATCCATCTTCTCAGACTGTCAGACTCAAGACTGATACGAGCGGCTCCAGGCATGAACTCACCCGGCGGCCGCTCACTCATCCCATCTGTAGCATGTCGATAGCATCAATTCCAGGGCCTGATCTCTTACCGGTCAACTAAGGCATCTGTAAAGCTCAGTTGACACTTCCTTGGCCTTAAGATTACAGGGATAATTCATCTCCTTAACAAGTGTCCATTCAAGTCCATTAAAGAGCTGCACAGCAACAATTTGTGGGTTTAGATGAAATAAACGAGATGGAAATGATACTTTTTTTGTTGTTGTTGTTAGAGCTGTGGACTTTTGAGCAAAGGTAAATTTGTGTTGTTCACATGCTGCTCTTTCTGCAATAAAACTCTTTTATATTTCAATGAAGTTTAAGCTTTTTCACAAGATTGTCCTTGGAGAATTAATAAGATAATGAGACACATGTTGACATAGAGTAAGAGTACAGAGCTGTAAAATGAATAGTGTAGTTCAGATCATTTGGCCTTGGAACAATTTGATATTGAATATTTAGAAAAGTGTGCATTCATACTGACTTTTGATTACAGATTTCGGTATCTTGCCATATATTAGCACAGTCTGAGACACTGTTGAGATCTCTTCTGAAACTCTACAGGAGACATGTATGAAATTACTGGGAATAATGTCAGAAGCAGCGGGTTTATGCAAGTCTCAGTTTGATCTTGTTATCTCGTTGTCTATAAGAGACACAATTGAGGCATAAAAAGTGATTGTCCTCTGGGAAATGAGTAGTAGAATCACATGGAGCAAAGCACATGGGTAAAAGATTGAGCAAACTGAAGCCAGAACTACCTTTTATTTCATAGCTGTTATTTTGCTCTCAGTGAAAGGACATTTCAGCACTTAAAGACCAAATGAAATGCTTTGACAAATGTTATTTTCTTTCCATTGCTGTATTTCTTGTTAAATCAGGAAGGTGGGCTGGTCTTTTTTTAGATAGCCAATTCACTTTTATTTAAGGCACACCAACAATCTAGGTTTTGCTACTTGCTATAGAGAGAAACAGCGACCATCCATGTTTTCAGCAGCCTTAAATCTGGAAGTATTTAAAAAAAAAAAGATCAAAAATATAATAATAATAAGAAGAAATTTATACTGAACGACATACGACATAGAAGAGCTGACAAATATAAACTTATTGATTAAATATAGAGATTAAATATAGAAAGTGTGTGTATGTATACATATACATACATATATATATACATTGCCCTCCAAAAGTTTAGAAAACACCCCTGGCAAAGTGTGGTTTTGGATGATATCAGCATAAATCCTTATCATTTTTTGGCACAAATACATTAAAGTAACTTGACATTATCATTGAAAAGCAGCAATAATAATTTTCATTTTGATTACATAATAATGGCAATATATCCATGTCAAAGTCAGACATGCCCCTTTGCCAGTTGTGATGCCTGGTTACTGGTTTAAACTTGGCCCAGGTTTTTAAGATTTTTGGGTCAGCACACCTTAATAGCTTCAACAACTGATTGACAATTAAGTTTAAAATACAATGAATTTAGGCCCAGATTATGCAGAGCTGTAATAGCAGCTAATGGTGGATATTTTGATGAATCGAAAAAGTTTTTATATATTGCAACTTAAAGGAGAAGTCCACTTTCAGAACAAAAATTGATAGATAATGTACTCACCCCCTTGTCATCCAAGATGTTCATGTCTTTCTTTCTTCAGTCGTAAAGAAATTGTGTTTTTTGAGGAAAACATTTCAGCAT
>JAHKKF010531993.1:0-27734 GCA_019740295.1 Labeo calbasu
TACCTTGTCAAAATGAGCTCTGCAAAAATCATCCCATTCTGAGGGACTGTTCCTTTAAATGCAAATGAGCTCTGCTCACCCCGCCCCTCTCTTCTCTTAGCTGCTCTGAGAGATTGTTTATTTTAGTCGCATTTAGCGCGTTTAGCCACGAAACTTGCTAACTAGCACGTTATTAGAAAAGGTGATTGCAGAGATTCATTAAAAAAAACCTTATACTCACTTCTGCTGAAGGTGAAGCTGAATCATGAATGATTCGCGAACGTAGACACATTTATGTAGATCGGGAGGTGCATTCCATTCACAAACAAACGTAAAGTCGGGAGTAAATGATGACCACTATGTTCATTATTACATCCAGCAACACAACACCTCAATCAGAGATATTCTTGTCTAATTTACATCCCTGCTCCGGCATTGAAACAATGGAGGTCGGATTGTGACAGCTGATCTGAGGTAAGACGCTCATGTCAATCAACTATCATGGGAGCGGCCTCTGTCGGTGTGAATCTGTCGATTTGAAAAAAGGGGATATTATTTTTACAGATTAATTAAAAACCACTGCATGGATTTTTTATCCTTATAGGGTAGATTTGTACATACACTGCCAACACACATTAATGTTCAAACAACATGAAAAAGTGAACTTCGCATCCGATGACCCTTTTAAAGAAGAGTTATATTCACTGGCTTTCAACAGATATCAGATATAAAGCTTAGTGGTTGTGTTTAACTAAGCCTCATAACGGCCATAATCATATCTGATAGATGACAATATTTACATCAGCCTAAAAATACACACTGACAGCAGTGGTAATGTTTAGAGAGAGTAAGGAACATAATTATCACCAATTTAATGAGCTCTTTCCAAAAAAGCACCCTGATTTACAAGTCTACAATAATTTAATATGCCAGTCCACCAACACTGTTGTAATAAGCCATCTAAAACAATTTATTGGCTGTTCTTCAACCATAATTCAGCAGTGCCAAGCATGTTTTATGGATAATCAATCATGCTGTGAACAGCAACAGCCACGGATTCCTAGAATTCAGCTCACACAACAGACACAACAGAACCAAGAAAACACAACTGGAGGCAACTGAAATGAATACTTGGTGTCTACACAGCCAGTTATAACATTTCTACACATCTCAGAGTAGACAAAGAATTTAATTGTAATTTATTAAACAAAGACTGCTAAAAGCAGACTGCTCATTAGTCTCGTGGGTTTTTGCCATCATCAGATGTCTTAAACTACATCCTGTAACCTCTCAAGGTTTTCTTTGTCTGTATATGAGCTATATATGAGTGTTGAATGCTTATTTATCACCTATAAATGTAAACAAACAGAAGAGCACTGCTAGTGTACAAGTGATTTAACATGAACTATGTTTAAATGTACACTAATAATAGGATTAAGTGGATTAAAATGTTCACATGACATGGGCAAACCTCTTCTATGTACATTCACACACTTGCTTTAAAACTGGAATCCTTCCTGCATACCGGTTTTATAAACGAAGAGTTCAGATGCAAAAGCCTCTAAGTACGTCTGACATTTTTCTTTAAAATTACTAGCATTTCTTTCTGGCTACTATGTATAGGTTTCTATGTAAATACTGGTACTTCTGAATGAGTTGAGGCTGGGATTTTAAGTCCAAGTACTTGATGAACATATACTATGTGTGGAGAGCATTCACGTTATCTCATTTTAGACCAAGAGGCTTTTACATTGGAACTCTTTAATATATATATTAAAGGCTTTTTTTTCAGAAAGTTTTTTTCTTCTCTTAGAATTACGATATAAGTTTAGCATTTTGGCTTTTTTCTTGCAATTCTGAGTTGACATCTCGCAATTCCGATTTTTTTTCTTCTCAGGATTCTGACGTTCTGTCTCGCAAATCTGTTTTTTCTTTTTTTCACAGAATAAAAATAATTGAAAAAAATGTAATTGAGAGTGAACATCTCACAATTCTGACTTTTTTCACAGATTTGTGAGTTTCGCAATTCTGAATTTATATCTTGCAATTCAGAATTGCGAGATATAAAATCTGGATTGTGAGATTTAAACTCAGAAATTGTGATTTTAAAAAGTGAGATTATTACCTACCTATTTATTTATTTAATTTTATTCTATTCATTCATTCATTCATTCCAGTGGTGGAAACAAGCTTTCTTTCAAGTGATTTTTTGCTTATCGCTTTAGAGATCATTCACACAGAACATGTTTTTGCTGTTAAAAACGCGACACGCAGAGCAGTGGAAAAAAAACTATTCATAACTATTATAATTAAAATCATAACTATTGCACATTTTAATAAATTATGGCAATGGCTAATGTGCAAATAGCAATACTTACAGCAAGTGAAAATAGCAATGGTTTTGTTTTTACACTATAGCAGTATTTTCTTAGCTCCTAGTCTAAAACAGTTCTATAGGAACTACCAGTCATGTAAGTTTGACCAAACTCATACAAAACACCAGCTACCCGGCATTTTTGAAAAGCGGTGTAAAAATATTTACTCCATGAACGTGGAAAACTGCAATAATAACGCCATTTACCTATCTGTCGTCTGCAGCGCTGTGTGCTTTTCTCAGCCTCGATAATATATAACACTGCAAGTAGAAGATTAAAATTTTAAGCTGTCACTGTAAAACTGACAACGTAACACAATGTAACTGACATTGTAACACTGCTAGTTGTCATAGAAGATTTAGTCAGATTTTCATGCTCTTTCAATCGCGTAAATTGTGTGTTTACATTCCATCTCCGCCCTCGCTGTCGCAACCAGGAAAACAGCCTAACACTGTAAAAACAATTTGTTGAGTCAACTTAACATAATTCATTACCTGGCTGCCTTAAAATTTTAAGTTCAGTCAACTCAAAAAAGTTTAGTCAACCTGAAATGTTAAGTTGTACTAAGTGACAACTTAGATATTTGAGTTCATTCAACTTAAAATTTTAAGGCAGCTATGTGACAAGCCCAGCTTTTAAGTTTAACAAACCAATTTTTTTGTTTAGTGAACTCAAAAATCTCAAGTATCTATTTCCAGTTGACTAAACTTATTTGAGATGACTGAACTTAAAATTTTAAGGCAGTAGGGTAACAAATTATTTTAAGAAAATTGGAAATTGGTTCTCTAGGAACCACCATGCTGCTAGGTCCTAGAATAGGAACTAGAAGTTCTTAGTAGACTAGACGTTCTTAGAACTATGCGGTGCGAAAGCACCTAATAAAATGGGTTATTTGCATTTAGTGATAAATTATTGGCTAAACACTATACAATCTCACTTGGATGGTTTTGTACAATCTATGTACATCCCATTGGTGGTTAGGTTTAGGGTTGAAACTTCATGCTTACATTTTTTTTTCTAAAAAATCATACATTGCAGTACAATACTCACCTCAAAAGATCTGGTTGGAGTAGCCTAGCACACACCGCTGATGTTAAGTCCAGCCCAGTGTTGTTAATAAAATGTAATCACCTCCATACTTGCATTGCAAATGCCCTGCTTTCATTGTCTTGACTCGTCTTCGGGGACTCATTTGTATCCTCTAAGTCAGCACTTGTACAGTAGCGGCCCAGCTTTGTATTCATTTATCGGCAATGGGATTAGAAGTTCAATGTATTTACACTTGCTACGGGCTGCTTCTTGCTGTTCAAGGCGCTGTATTTGCATTCTCAGCTACCTGTCCTGGTAGTATTATTGTGACTTGTGCACCTTATTAAGTCGCTTCGATGAGAACGCATGGTAAATATGTAAATGACCGAAGTACACTCTGGCCCAAACCCTGGTGAAGGCCCGAACTGCTGGTGTCTAGCAGCAGGGACAGGGACCGTAGGGTAGGGGGGAAATAAAGGCCTTCAGGAAAAGTGGTCACGTAATGATGCCATTTCTTTGATAACGGTGTAGAGCGGAGAGGCTAATTATTTCACCTGTGTGTGTGTGTGTGTGTGTGCAGTAACTGGCATTTAGTGTGTCGGTGGCTCAGACACACACATCATTGATTTAACCTCAAGTCCAGATCTTCTGTTCAGCCTCATTAGAGCTCTGCTGCACCAGCTCGGTTTCAGTATGTGTGTGTGGCAGTTCACGGCACGTACGTGGTTTGTGTCTTCTCTTTCTCTGTCTCACACACACACAATCACTGGATTTCAGTC
Source organism: Labeo calbasu (assembly GCA_019740295.1). NCBI lineage: Eukaryota > Metazoa > Chordata > Actinopteri > Cypriniformes > Cyprinidae > Labeo > Labeo calbasu. The sequence continues at coordinate 4,163 of JAHKKF010531993.1, forward strand.
TCTCTCTCCCTGTCCTTTTTTGGCCCATGTCCAGTCTTGCTCGGCTCAGCATTCCCATTGTCCGGTCGTCCTACTGCTCTGCGTCCTCACGCTAGAGACTCGGATAATCCAGCCGTATAATGTCCCGTTATTTAATTAAAACTCCTCACCGCTGGCTCTTATCTGCCTGTTCTGCTCCCCAACCTGCCACGGCTGCCGACGGGCTCAGAAAAAACCCACATTACTCTAATCACCGCACATTCTGCGGCCACGGTGAGCTCAGATCTCTGCCTGAGTGGAGCTGTCTGTCTCTCCTCGGGGTGGGTTCGCTGTCTCACAACGGGCGGATGGTAGATTGAGACCTGCGGGCGGAAGGCAGACAGACCAGTCTGGGTTTTATTCATCTCTTCATTTCATTCAAAATATGTCCTGGATGTTTCAACAGGCATGCTACTTTAGCTTAAAGGAATAGTTCAATCAAAAGCAAACATTTTGTCATTATTTACTCATCCTGTATGCGCTATTTTTTTGTGGAATATAATTATGTGGAGAAGAATTTTTGGCAGTGGCCAGAGCTACTGAGGAGAAAACAACTGGAAGAAAATAAAATAAAATACTTAAACTAAATTTGAAACTTAATTTAAAAATGAATAGGCACTTAAAACAGTTAATTATACGTTAAAAATAATAACAAAGAAAAACTGAAAATGCATTACATTTTTATGTGCCACTTTTCTGTAAATAAATAAATAAATAAATAAAGGGATAGTTCACCCAAAAATTAAACTTACCTCATGCTTTACATCCTAGGTGTATATGACTTTGTTCTTTCGGACGAATACAATCAGAGTTATATTAAAAAATATCCTGGCTGTTCTAAGTTTTAGAATGGCAGTGAATGGGTGTTGAGATTTTGAAGTCTCATAAAGTCCATCCATCCATCATAAAAAGTACTCCACATGGCTCTGGTGGGTTAATAAAGCCCTGAAGTGAATCAATGCATTTGCGTAAGAAAAATATCCATATTTAAAACTTTATAAACCATAATCTTTAGCTTCCGCTAACTGTTGTATGCATGTCCTTTCACAAGAAAGTGACAAACGTGAAGTGCAAAACGAGGATTTGTAACGAAAAATGTGGAGGATTTTGACTATAAGACTATCTACTAAGAATCTCAACAGCCATTTACTCCCATTATAAAGCTTGGAAGAGCCAGGATATTTTTTAATATAACTCCGATTGTATTCGTCTGAAAGAAGAAAGTCATATACACCTAGGATGGCTAGAGGGTGAGTACATCATGGGATAATTTTCATTTTTGGGTGAACTGTTCCTTTAAATTACACAGAAACAATTACAAAGTAAGTGAGTGTAAATCAGAATTGAGGAAAACCGAATTCTGAACAGAACTGTAAATAACAATTAATAATTTAATTTGTTCCTTACAACTTATAGCTTCAGAAGACTCAAAATATAGCACACATCTTATTTACTACCTTTGTGGTACTTTTTAGATTCAAATTTTAATGTCGAACAAAAAACAAATAATGACAGAAACGTCTCCTTTACATACAGCTGCAGTTTCCAAGGCTGATGTTTACTCTGTAAATGATTCAGATCTAACGAGTGGTGTTTTATTTGTCTGTTTAATTAAGTTTTGTTTTTATGAGGCATAACAGCTAAGCAAAGCTGCGATTAGGAGGGAAAATGGCTATATCACAGATTGTTCAAAATGCACAATGGTTATTCAGAACACAGTCTGGAAACTTTTGAACCTTGGATGTACAGGGTGATGTTATGATTTATGAGTCTCCCTCTCTAACACATACTCACCCCAAAAGACCAGAAACAAAACACTTAGCACCAAAGCTAATGGGACAATGAACTAATGAGTCCTTCTTGTTTGTAAAGCTCCTTGACCTTTGTGATTTTGGGACCCAGTACTGATACCACAGCTCTGCTGGACAGGGAGCTATAATGGCCTGGTTAACTATAATGAGGTCTTAGTGCCTTTTCACTGCTGTGAGAATGTACTATTACACTGTGTGTTATGAACTGCAATGTGATGCAATAACAGTTAATAATGTTTTTCTCCCATCCTGGCAAACATAATTTTCTAATTAAGGTCCATATTGTGGATATGAATTTGTTTAGTATTATTGTTGTTGTTGTTTTGTTTTGTTTTTTTAACTTTTAATTAAAACTTTCATTCAGCAAGGATGCATTAAACTAATCAAAAGTGGCAGTAAACACTTTGACATTGTTACAAAAGGATTCATCAAAGAATTCTGAGGAAAAAAATTAATCATGGTTTCCACAAAAAATATTAAGCAGTGAAGAAATGATTGTTAAGCAGCAAATCAGCATATTAGAGTGATTTCTAAGAATCAAGTGACACTGAAAACTCACGTAATGACTGCTGAAAATTCAGATTTGCATCAAATTAATAAATGTGACCCTGGACCACAAAAACAGTCATATGTAGCACGGGTATATTATGGGTCAAAACTAAACATTTTTATTTTATGCCAAAAATCATAAGGATATTAAGTAAAGGTCATGTTCTGTGAAGATATTTAGTAAATTTCCTACTGTAAATATATCATTAGTAATATGCATTGCTAAGAACGTCATATGGACTTCATAATTACAGGCGGTTTTCTCAATATTTAGATTTTTTTGCACCCTCAGATTCCAGATTTTCAAATAGTTGTATCTCAGCCAAATATTGTCCTATCCTAACAAACCATACATTAATGGAAAGCTTATTTAATCAATTTATGAACCCGTATGACTGCTTTTGTGGTCCAGGATCACAAATAACATTTTAAAATACATTCAAATAGAAAACAGATGTTTTAAACTTTAATAATATTTCACAGTATAACTGTTAAATGCAGCAAAAGTGAGCATAAGAGATTCTTTTAAAAAATCTGACCTATTTAAAACTTTTAAATGGTTTAGTGTAATTTGTAACAAAACTATTACAAGATGCAAAATACAAATAATAATAATAATAGTAATAATAATAATAGAAAGGAAGAGGGCAGGTAAAGGTGGCAGTTGATGTTCAGGGGGTTATGAGTAATAAGTGCAGCAGGGATCATACTTTCTTAAATAAATTGACAGTAATTATAGAAAATCGCTAATTAAAACCCAGCATGATTCCAGCACTTGATGCAAGTGTTTTATTCTGGGAAACAGAAGCGTGAGGACACCTAAAAATGGTGATCCGTATTCAGCATAATGCGAGAATGCATTGCTTAGCCAGATGAACCATAATGAACACAAATGGCACTCTTAATTACTATTCCAGCATGCTGAAATTGTCGAAAATGATCAAAATAAAACCAAGCAAACATGCATAAAGCAGTCTACTTGACTGATTCATTCATTTCTTTAACTTACTAGAGAAATCACTGACCAAAGCCTATCTATTCCCCTAAAATGAGATGGAAATGACAGGCAAACAATACAGTCTGACTGGCCAATTGGAATGCAGTTGCAGGACTAACAAGGATATTGATCTAGAAACATGTCCTACTCAGGTAAATCACGTTAAGTGTCAAGGGGAACGGCTGGGAACAGTGAACCTAGAGGATCAGAATGGCAATGTTTGGAATGGAATACTAGATTGGAATACTAAATATCACTCAGTATACACTGCATACTGCACACTCAAAGGGGTCATCTGATGCCCATTTTCCACAAGCTGATATGATTCTCTAGGGTCTAGATGAAAGTCTATAACATACTTTGGTTAAAATTTCTCAATGGTAGTGTAAAAAATCAGCTCTTTACACAGCAACTCGTTTTGTTGCATGTCTCTTTAAATGCTAATTAGCTCTGCTCACCCCGCCCCTCTCTTCTGTGGGCTGACGAGCCGTCCTGTTTACTTTAGCCGCGTTTAGAAAGAAAAGCATGTACCAAACCAAACAAACAAACAAACAAACGAACAAAAAAATGCAACACTTCAAATGCAACACTGAAAATTGTTCCAATTGCAAATGCTTTGGTATTTACATGCTTATTGGTTTTGTTTGCACTGCAACAACACAAAAAACAGAGAAGAAAAGTCAAACTTGATCAAATTTCACACAGAACTCAAAAATGGACTGGACAAAATTATTGGCACCTTGTCAAAATTACAAGAAATAATTTATTGTCGAGCATGTGATGCTCCTGTAATTTGTATTTAGACACACCTGTGGCAAGTAACAGGTGTGGGGAATATAGTAATCACACTTGCAAGCAGTTAAAATGGAGAAAAGTTGACTCAACCTTTGTGTTGTTTGTCACACTGAGCATGGAGAAAAGAAAGAAGTGTACAGAGTTGTCTGTGAATTTGAGAGAAAAAATTGTGGACAAACATGGACAATCTCAAGGCTACAAGTCCATCTCCAGAGACCTTAATGTTCCTGTGTTCACTGTTCGCAATATCATCAAGAGGTTTAAGCCCATGGCAATGTAGCTAACCTCCCTGGACGTGGACGGACAAGCCGATTAACTTCCAAACAAATTCAAGCTGATCTGCAGACACAGGGTACAGCAGTGTCAGCTCGCACTATCCGTCGCCATCTGAATAAAAAGGGACGCTATGATAGGAGACCCAGGAGGACACCACTGCTGACACAAAGGCATAAAAGGCAAGATTGGAGTTTGCCAAAACTTATGTGACAAAACCGCAATCCCTCAGGGATAACATACTGTGGACAGATGAGACAAAAGTAGAGCTTTTTAGTAAAGGACATTCATGGTTAAAGGAAGCGACTGATTTACAGGAAGGGAGTGCTACCAAATATTAAGTTAAGGGTGCCAATAATTTTGTCCAGTGCATTTTTTGGGTTCTGTGTGGAATTGTATCAGATTTGATTTTTCTTCTCAGTTTTAAAAAATGTGAGTACCAAAACATTCACAACTGCAAGAATTTTTTGAGAGAAGGGTTGCATTTGCTGACAGAATGGATGCCGGTATTTTTAGCCATGACTGTATGTGTATATATAAATACATAAACATGCAGTATATATTTTAAAAATACATGTATTTACATGCATATATGTATATCATTTATATTATAATATATTTAATATATAAACAACATATCTTTCTTATATATATACACATGCATGTGTGTGTATTTATATATACACATAATAAATATACACAGTACACAAACATATATTATGTGAACAAAAGCTTTTATTTTACTATTTTTTTTTAAATCCAATTATGGGTAAAATGTCTTAAGATGATGATATTATTTCCAGTTAATGACACTGGAAATTGAAAGTCAAGAATAAATTGCATTATGGGATGCCATATGCCATATTCCTGCACTTTTGCATATGTTGCACGCACTATAACAGTCAGAGTAGTTTAGTAGAGTTTGCCATTTGGAACACAGCCCTATCGTCAAAGTCTGCCTTGAGACATTGATTGCTCTACGCCTAGACGTCCGATTGCATGAACAAACATATGCAGATTTGGTTTTAGACGTCAGTGCGCAATGAGCATTCTCAGCCACGTCTAATCTTCCCTTAACAAGTTATTGATCTGGTCCTCACAATTCCGAGCAGTCTCCTCCGTTCATCTCCCTCTCTTCTATTCTCTGTACAACAGGTTGTGGCCCTCCACTCTGAATAAGACTATCCCCGAAAATGAGGGAATTATGCAAATTAATCCCACCTATGACAATGCATTATGAAGAATGGCTCTCTCACATTTTCTCTGGCTTTCTGTCTTTCCTGATAGGGAACATTTTAAATCCCAGAATAATGAGTCATCCAACATAATTCATTCACACTCTCCCGCTTTTCTGAAAGCGGATCCCGCAGCACTTCATCAGCGTTCTCTTCCTCTCTACATTTTTCAACTTAATACTTCCACATTATGCAACTGTTGTGGAAACAAATCTTTACACACGACCCCAATGAGCAAATGAAAACAACGCTGGAGATTACAGCAGCATTACAAGATACGATCCCATCACCCTCAGAGGAGCTAAAACAAGACTGTTTTGTGACCTCTAGTGGTCATGGAGGTGAAGTGTTGCGTAAATTTATGATATCACAAAACACAATATCCTGACATGGATGCCTGTTAACTTGCTTTTGTTCTTAGATATTGCACTGACCTTCACCCAACGAATAAAACAACACACAGTAGCGTGTTTGAAGCAATCTCCAAGGTTTTCTGTACACTTTGTGGTTCATACTCCCTGTCTTTCTCTCTTTGTTAGTTTTAGCTTTTTGTGCATTTAAGCAACATACAGGGATCTTGAGATTATCCCTCAGCGGACATTATCATTTTTTAGCTGATTTACATTTGCAAACATAAGTTCTCTTGCTCATTTGTTTACTGCACTCTTGACATGTTTCAAAGCAAAACTTCCTTCTCAGTCCATTTATGAAATCTCATATACAAAAAAGTCTCATTTAAATACAGTAGGACAGTTCACCCGAAAATTAAGTAATTCATGACCCTGGAACACAAAACCAGTTTTAAGTCGCATTGGGTATATTTGTAGCAATAGCCAACAATGCATTGTATGGGTTAACATTATCGATTTTTCTATTATGCCAAAAATCATTAGGATATCAAGTAAAGATCATGTTCCATGAAGATATTTTGTACATTTCCTACCATAAATATATCAAAACTTAATTTTTGATTAGTGATATGCATTGCTACTTCAATTGGACAACTTTAAAAGTGATTTTCTCAATATTTAGATTTTTTTCATAAGGGTAAATTTTTTGAAATTGCACCCTTTAGAATTTTTGCTGAACCGTTTGCTGGGTTCCATGGCTGCAAAACACTGTTTTCCACCAAGTGGCAACCGTGTCGAAATACTATTGGGTAAACTAGCAGTGGGCGGAGTCACACGGACCAAAACTAAAACAGACATTCTGACACGGAATGCACATTTTTAAAGCAGAATAACTTTGAAAAATTGTATTGTAAATTGTTTAATGCATTGCAACTAAATTAAAGGTCCACTGAAATGCTTTGAAACACATAGCGTTATGCTGCCTTCAGGCCATGTCGTAATTACCATAATTGACAACATGTGACATTTTACTCATAGCTTTCCATGTTGTCGGACTCAGAGGAAGCGCCTAAGCAGCGCCACAATGAGCTTGGCAGTGGTCACATGGTACATCTGTCACTGGTCAGGTCGTAACTTCAAAACATTCTGAGTTTAGAAGTTGTAATTACGAGTTCAGGAGCACGTGAGGGCTTTGGCGTTTATAGTGTTGCCATAGAAACACATAATTCAGATAGAGTAGAATGTCACATGTTTTCATCTTGGAATTACGAGGTGGCGTGAATGCAGCATTATTCTATGTGTTGATGTCATTTCAACTGAAATAGGATAACAGGGTGGGACATATCAAGCAGTCCCGTCCCCTTTTTTTAAATAGGCAATAGTGTTTTGTCTATCACACCTTGGACCAGAGCTGTTGAGCTCAGTAAAGCTGCATTTAACAGCGTATGACAGCCACAATTTCATCCGTATTGCTATAAAATATACTATTCTGTGTAGAATTCAAATGGGTCCGATACGTTCTATGGTCTGTGCTGACTCTCGCATGTGATCCACTCCACGCTGTGGTGGTTCACATCACACAGCTGGAAACCATATTTCTTTCGCCCCATTGGAAAGCATATTTACACTGAATAATCTCCTATCCCCTATATAGTGCACTACGTGCCATTCACCATGCAGAAAAAACTAATTCTGTGAAAAAGTGACCGAATTGAGCCACAGCTACAGCATGTATTTATAGTGTAGAGGGCGGGACGCTTTAGATTCTCGGGAGCGTTTGATTGGACAAAAGGTTTGATGAGAAACTGAAGTGCAGGGTGATGTTATCAAAATATCTTGTAAATGCTGTTTTAGAGCACACTAGTTTATAGATAACCTTAAAGGAGAACTCCACTTCCAGAACAACAATTTACAGATAATTTACTCACCCCTTGTCATCCAAGATGTTCGTATCTTTCTTTCTTCAGTCGTAAAGAAATTATGTTTTTTGAGGAAAAAATTTCAGCATTTTTTTCCATAAAATGGAGATCCAAAATGCAGTTTAAATGCGGCTTCAAATGATCCCAAATGCAGTTGTAAACGTTCCCAGCCGAGAAAGAAGTGTCTTATCTAGCATAACTACCGGTTATTTTAATAAAAAGAATACAATTTATATACTTTTTAGTGCCAAACGCTCGTCTTGTCTTACTCTGCTCGGACTGTTTTTGTTCCGGTTCGTGACAGTAAGGGTATGTCAAAAAACTCCCATCTCATGTTCTCCCTCAACTTCGAAATCGTCCTATATTGCTGTTTTACCGTTTTTGTTAAGGGTGTTTGATCTTCTTTGCATGTTCACGTAGCAAAGACTAGGTCGGTACTTCTACAGTGATGTAGGATGATTTTGAAATGAACTTTGAAGTTGAGGGAGAAAATACGATTGGAGTTTTTCGACATACCCTAACTGTCTTGAGTCAGAATACACAGTCCGAGCAGAGTAAGACAAGACGAGCGTTTGGCACTAAAAAGTATTTTTTTAATTAAAAATAACCGATCGTTTCGCTAGATAAGACCCTTCTTCCTCGGCTGGGATCGTTTATAACCGCATTTAGGATCGTTTGAAGCCACATTGAAATTGCCTTTTGGAAGTTCAAAATCAGGGCACCATATCAGTCCATTACGACTAAAGAAAGAAAGACATGAACATCTTGGATGACAAGGGGGTGAGTACATTATATGTAAATCTTTGTTTTGGAAGTGGACTTCTCCTTTAAGGCTAACGTATTCATACTAAAAGCCATGAAACTTCATGAGGACATTTTTAGTGCAAGACTCCTTCACATTATACTGTAAGTGGACTAGTGGGAAACATTATTGTAAACTACTACAAAAGTGTACAATATGGCATCTCTAAAGTTAAAGAAAGCATATAATTTCTACCCTATAGTTGGTGCCAGAAAAAAAAAATACAATCTTACTGTTTTCCCACTGGTCAAACAAAAACAGTTCCCGCCCCACACTCATGTTATTGGTAGAGCCTGTGTTGCTGTTGTTGGGCTGGTGGGGATGCTCAGACAAACAGATCAATGTTTTGAAAGTGCCTCAGAAATATATGCTGTGTCTTTACAAAAATTAACCATGGTTTTACTACAAATAAAACCAAAAAAACATAGATAAACTAAGGTGACCACAAACAAACCATGGTTTTGCTACACTAACCATAGTTTAACAACGGTTATAAAACTGTGGTTATATGAGGTATATGTGGAATATGTGGCACTGAAGAGAAGAAATTGTTCAATAAAGTCATTATTTTTGTTTTCTTTGCACACAAAGTATTCTCGTAGATTCACAAAATTACGGTTAAACCACTGATGTCACATGGACTGTTTTAACAATGTCTTTACTACCTTTCTGGGCCTTTAACGTGTCAGTTGCGTTGCTGTCTGTGCAGAGTCAGAAAGCTCTCAGATTTTATCCAAAATATCTTAATTTGTGTTTCGAAGATGAACAAAGGTCTAACTGGTTTGAAACGACATGACGATGAGTAATTAATGACAGCATTTTCATTTTTAGGTGAACTCTTTAAGTATATTAGCAAATAGAAAGAAAGTAGAAAGGAAGAAACCCTTTAGTTTCTGAGCTCTAACACTTTTATACACAGAGAACAAGCTGCTATTGAGGAAAAATGAAAGCTTAATTCTTTTGAGTGACCTGCAACAATGGCAGCCACTAAAAAAAAAAGGTTGGAAAAATGTTCTCACCAGACATCATGGCAGACGAGGGACATTCCTGTTCATGATATCAAGCCTAAATTAGATTTCTTCCCTTTCTGATTTAATAAAGGTATTCCTGGTTGCGCAGGAGCACGGAGAGCGGGAGATGCGTGTGGACTTTCAAGTAGGTGCCGCAGTCCGTAATGAGGAAGTGGAGGATGGGGTGGAGGAGGAAACAGGGTTCAACCACATACCTGTTCCCTTTATCCAGCTTTATCCGGGCTGGGGAAATTGCACCGGTGTTTAATAATCACCTCACATCCTGCTTGTTGAGCCACACAGCTCAAATTGAGTTGAAATATGTTCATCCTTTAGACTGGTGAGGAGAGGCTGGATGATAACTGGGCGGGAAAAGTTCACACACACAGAAAATACCTCATAGGACTTTGATTAGAAAACGCATCCAATTTGCAAGACAGACAAGGTAATCATACCAACCTGCTGGTGTAGGCCTTCATTGCAGATGCAGATCTGCATCTTCAGAGTGGATGAAATCCTTCACGTCAGGTTTGCGAGGTGGAGGACAGCAAAAACAGAGTGAAACCACCAATTAAAGATTATCTAAAATCAAAATGAGACAAGATCTGAATGAGACAAAACCTAAAGATACTGTTAGAATTCCCATTTCAGCCGCACCTCTGATGTCAAAAATTGGAGCACAAGCTCCGCTCCTGATGTTGCCAGTCCTGGTTATCGTTTTATTATGGGAAATCTCAGCTCACAGGCCTCTGAAATGCTTGAATGAACAAATCTGATTAAGCCTTTTGATTCAACTCATTCAGCCGCTGAGAACAAAATAAAATTGGATGTTATTTCATTGTAACATTCCATCAGACACATCACATTTCGCATGAAATTGAAACTAAGATGTGTGAATCTTGGACCATTTGAAAGCTTTACATAACAAGAATCAGAATGCTACGCCTCATCAGAACAGAACTGCAGTGCTGCACTTCCACCTACAGGACAAAATCGGCACTGCGGGAGACTATAGGAAACTCATCTTCGCTACATCTAAAATCTATTTTTGTACAGTGCAGTAATATTTTACCTCTACTGTAGGCCTATCACATTTGATACATCAATTTTTAAGGCCTATAAATTACTGACATGATCAAACTGCATGCCTTCTGTCTGATAGTAGATAAAAGGCCTTTTAGTACAATTTTTCTTTTTTTTTTTTTAAATCCACCTTTAGGTCATAATACACATCTATTTGTGCAAAATCTTGAACGATTTTACCTAAATGTAAGCATAACTTTGATAATGTAATTATTAAACATTTACTGGACTGAAACAACTTATGGGTACTTGATTTTTCCTACATCATTTTTAGAAAAAAATCATGTTAAATGTGAGTTTCAAATGTATTTTTCCCTGGATTTTTCTTTTATGCCAAAAATCATTAGGATATTAAGTAAAGATCGTGTTCCATGAAGATATTTTGTAAATTTACCAGTGAATATATATTAAAACTTAATTTTTGATTAGTAATATGCATTGCTAAGCACTCTATTTGAACGATTTTAAAGGCGATTTTCTCAATATTTAGATTTTTTGCACCCTCAGATTCTAGATTTTCAAACAGTCAGCCAAATATTGTCCGATCATAACCATACATCAGTGGAAAGCTTATTTATTCAGTTTTCAGATGATGTATAAATCTCAATTTAAAAAAAAATTTACCCTTATGACTGGTTTTGTGGTCCAGAGTCACATATTATACGTTACGTTTTTGAGAAAGGTTATATATTTTTATCTCTCAATCATCATTATATTGCATTGCATTTTATGTTTCGCCCTTACAATAAAAACTACAGAGCCTTGATCACAAAACTAAGCATTTAAATATCTTCCTAAGACATATTACTGGGAGATACAGAGTGACAGCTGATATTTTTATGCATTTTATGTAAGTACTTTGCTATACTGCTCTAAAGATCTCACAAGATATAAGAATTTCATCTTACTTTTTGGCCATATGAATAAAACATCTGCACCAAATTGCATATTTTGTCTCAGTTTGAGCCTCAGAATAAAACTGTGATTTTTCATCCCCGAGTATGAGTACAATAGTCTCCTATATCATAATTTATGACCCGTTTTACATTTTAACCGTTGCATATTAAGCTGGGATATTAAATAACATTGGTTTAAATTACTGTATTTTAAGTTTTTAATTAAAAACGTACACTTCACCTTTAAGGGCAAGATGCAAATTTTCCTGTTAGTCTTTTCAGCAATATAGCAAGTATAATCATCTGCACAGCACTAACTGAGGCTGGAAAATATATCTATTTATTCATCTCCCTCTACTTTCTCAAATCATCTCTGAGATCTGTGTTAATTAAAGTGATAAAATCCTCAAATAAACGAACTAATGACAGTGCTGACTGCATATTAATTTGATCATAACCAAATGAATTAAACTTTAACCCCGTGGCAAACCTAACGCGAATGTTTACTTTCCACGGCAATTAACGTGATCGGCTATAGATAACTGCCTCCAAGTCTTTCTCAGAATAGACATCTACTTAATAAAAATAAACATTGCGCTAGGTGGATTTCACTCTTATCTTTTGAGACTTGCTGACATTTTTAATTAATGTCTTCGCCAGTGATATTAAAGACACCTAACAGAGTGGATATATGATATAACTGTGCCCTTATTTTATGTAAGACCACTTCTGTCTTTGAGATCGACTGCATTTCTGTTCAGCAGAACAGAGCTTTAGTTAGTGGCTTTTAGTTGATTGTTTTTTCTCTGTTCTATTTTTCTTGTTATAGTGAGCTATTTCATTCATATTACAATGTTTTTGCTACTATAAATGAATGTCTGTGTGTACGAGTGACCTGTCGGTTCATTCAGTGTGGTTGGGAAGCAATCCGGTATTATGTTCTATCAGGGGTCTAAGCCCTAAAATCAAAAATCCTATAATGGTACAATTGGCATTTGATAAAATGCATTATTGTACTATTTCATTTTCCGTTTTTGCTCTACGACAGTACCATAGGAAGTCAACAGCTCTTTCTGCTAAAACGATCAGAGCTGGCTATGTTTCTCAAACAAGTATCAACTTGCTGCTGGTACTAAGGGTCATTAAGTGACATAACAGATTAATCTGAATTCATATATACAGTTAAACTGAGCACTGTTGTTCAGAAAAATCCTCCATGTCCTGCAGATTTTTTGGGTTTCCAGCATCTTTTGCATATTTGAACCCTTTCCAGCAGTAACTGTATGATTTTGAGATCCATCTTTTTACATTGAGGACAACTGAGGGACTCAAACACAAATATTAAAAAAGGTTCAAACATTCACTGATGCTCCAGAAGGAAACACAATGCATTAGGAGCTGGGGGTGAAAACTTTTGAACAGGATGAAGATGAAGACTTTTCCTCAAATTCCATCCATCTTTTCACACTGGGGACGACTGAGGGGCTCAACTAAAAAAGGTTCAAACATGCACTGATGCTCCAGAAGGAAACACGATGCATTAAAACCAAGGGTTCCTAAACTTTTAAAGAGGGTTATATGAATAATTTCAGCAATTTTTTTTGTCTTGTGGACTATATGTAAACATCTTTTATGTAAAATATCATACTCAGGACAGTACTAAAAAAAAAAAAGATAACATGCATTTTATATGATCTCTCTTATTTTGTTAAAATTATTCATAGTTTCACAAATTCTGCAAGGGGTTCCTTAAATTTGCATGCCGCTGTACATATATTACAATATAGTAATCAGTTATCAGTAAGTTTTTTTTTTTTTTTTTGAAAGAAATTAACACTTTCGGCAAGTACATATTACTTTTATAAATTAGACGTATTAGATGTTATAAAACATCTATAAAGTTTAATGGATTTTTTTCCCCCTGAACTTTCTTTACATTAAATATTCCTGAAAAAAATGCATCTGAAAAACCCTGATGAAATATTTCTTGAGCAGCAAATGCTGTAATTTTAAATTGTAATAATATTTCAGAATATTACTGGTTTTAATTGTAGTATTCATCAAATGCAGCTTTTGTGAACATAACAGACCCTTTTTTAAAAAAAATATATTAATAATTATTATTAATCCCAAACAAACATTTGAATATAACATAACAGAGCAATATAATATAATATAATAATAATATATGTTAAGACTTCATTTTAAGAACAAATTCTCACTATTAACTAGTAGCATGCATGCATATTACTAGCATATTGGCTGTTTACTAGTACTTATTAGGCACATATTAATGCCTTATTCTGCATGATCATATTTTAGATCCCTTAAACCAAACCCATACCTTACTATCTGTTAATAAGCAGCAAATTAGGAGTTTATTGAGGGAAAACTCCCTCCCTGTGCCTCCCTAATCTGAAGTGTTACCTAATATTTTTCTTATTGGAAGAAAAAATTAAAATGTACAGTATAATTACATCAAATACTTTCCACTTATTAAATATAAATAAGCAGATCTGATGTTGACCACTAGGAGCAGCAGAGTTCTTCTGCCTCTGAGAACTGTCAGATGGATAAGTCAGGAAAAGTCTGCTTGTATGGGTCAACGGGTCAAGGTTTGACTTGTTAGCATGATCCAGGTAACTATCTACCTGATTATTAAAAGACAAAAAAAGCAAATCCTTGTGACTATTAACTACAGAGCCACAGGAAAATTACACGATGACAAAACATTTATTAGTTAACCACAACACAACAAAACATAAAGTCCCAAATCCTTCACAAACCACATTTACTGAAGTTAATTACCTTAATCACATTTTACACCAAGTTGTAAATAAATTTACCAAATGTAATAGTTTTAATAGCAGCACTGAATAAAGCTGTGAAGCCAGTGGTTAAATTGCACTAATGCTGTCTTTACTCCATGCTGCTCATGTATTACTTGTGAATTAAACAGCCAGAACAGCCCGTAGCAAACATGAGATTATTACATTGTGCATAGCCAATTTGAGCATGTGCAGGGACGTGCATCCTAATGTGCACAAGCTTTGGTTTAGCTTTTAAAGAGAAGTTGGTACAGCAAAACACTTTTTTTTTAATAAAACTATTGTTTATATTAAAGTGGATTGTTCCTCATTCCAATTCTGCCCTTTTCTTCATAGCAGGAGTTTTACCTGAATGTTGGTGAAGAACCTCACCATTGAGCCAGTCAGCTGTGGGAACTAATGCATATGTTTCAGAAGGAAATGAGACTGCTGTGATGTTCCTTTCACTTCATGGAGATCTTGTAGAGAAAGAACAGGATTTAGAGATCACGAACTTGAATTTGCTTAGTAGTTTCAAAATTGTGCAGGATATCTCCCGAGGTACAGTTACAGAGAATGATGACATCATTTTGTTTCTTCATCAGAACAGATTTGGAGAAATTTAGCATTACATCACTTGCTTACCAAAGGATCTTCTGCAGTGAATGGGTGCCGTCAGAAAGTCCAAACAGCTCATAAAAACATCACAATAATCCACAAGTAATCCCCACGACTAGTTCATCTGTTAAACGGATAGTTCACCCAAAAAAGAAAATTTGAAGACCGACAGAGAAGAGATGAAATTATTGAATAAAGTCGCTAGTTTTGTTTTTCTTTTGCTCTCGTAGCTTCATAAATTAAGGTTGAACCACTGATGTCACATGGACTATTTTATTGATGTCCTTACTACCTTTCTGGGCCTTGTACGTGCTGTTCATGCAGGGTTAGAAAGCGCTCCCATTTCATCAAAAATATCTTAATTTGTGTTTCGAAGATGAACAAAGGTCTTACAGGTTTGAAACGACACGAGGGTGAGTAACTAATGACAGAATTTTCATTTCTGGGTGAACTATCCCTTTAAAAAGGAGAGCTCTGCTGTATTTTAGTGTAATAAAGTGACTGTTACATTTTTAATTATTAATTAGTCTACTTATTTTACTTATATTCATACTGAAGTGGGGAGAATTTGAAAACATGCTGATGAAGAGAACCCTATTTCCCTGCATGCTGGAAATACTTCATATTCACTGTAAAGAGAGTAAGGCATTGTACAGTTAATGTAAAAAAAAAGTTGACCAGAATCCAGGGAAGCTGCTGAGAAAAGAACTGTAGCAAACATGAAAAATGCATATGTTTCATTTTTTTTGGTCTTGACTATATTTCCTGGAGGAATATGCCAAAACAGTGAGGGCAAATGTAACAGTCCTTCAAATGACTCTTGGACGACTTTTAAAATTCATATCCTGCCTCACAGCTGACCAGGTCCAGCAGCACTGGCTCCAAAAGCCACGTGCCCTGGAGTGATCATATGCTCGCCTGGCCGTGGTTCGTAAACAACATAACTGACCTGCGGTGTGTTTTTCTCCAGGCAGTGTTCCAGGGAAGAACGCTGGATCCATACAAAACTGCATTTGTTGCAAGACGCTGCATTACACTAAAAACAAAACATTTATCTTTGACATGAATGCATGAATGTCATTAAATGCATCATAATAATACTGAAACTGAAATAATGTAATAACTTTCAGAATAAAACGCAAGATTTAGAAGTACTTTTCACAATTAAAGCATTGACATTAAATATCTATAGAGTTATCTACCTTATTTTTCAATGCGGATGTAAGCCTATGGGTAAGACTTCCAGTACAGTAGCCATTATAGGAAAACAATGAGAAGAATAACAAGGTGCAGTAAACAGTAAAACTGTTTGCACTACAAACCAGAGTGTTTTTAATTAAGATAATACATTAAAAAATAATATGATAAAACACACCAATTTGCAATGTCAAGCAGCAAAACGAGATGTTTTGTACAGCGAAAAATAGCTGGACACGGATGAAGCCAGACCCATAAAATTTACATATGGCTGCGCTTGCTCTTACAGGAAAAATATTACAATTTTAAAACAATTGTTTTTAAATTTATTGGGCCTAATTCATGAAACTTGCGTAAATATATGAGTAAATTCTGAATAATCTGCGTGTAAAACAGACCTTTCCCAAAACTCTCCTCTGGATTCACAAATGCTTTGTAAACGTCTGATTTGATTAAACATGTGTATGTTAATGAATTTCAATCATTCCTAAATAGGGCGCTTATGCACGCTCATTCACAATTAGCATAATTCCCGCCTATGAATTAATTATTGAATTAAGCTATGCAAATTGCATGTCCAGGAACGCAGTGGTATATTCTGGTGTACTTTCTCGGGTTTGGCCCCAGTATATTGCATAAATGCAAAAAAAGACTAATAGCCCATATGCCTAACAATAAATATTCAATAACGTGTGTCCACCAAAGAGTTTCTAGCCAGCTGGTGGCGCTTGAAAACACTTTAGTTGTTATCATTGAAATATCCACGGCGGCAACGTATTATTAGTATCTTATTTTTAAGAATTTTACTAAATATAAAAAGCAGTAACCAGTAATGTTGACTTCTTCATTGTTGTAGGCAGTCGCTGTTTAAGTAGGATGATTGGTATTTGTCCCGCCCCTCCTCTATTTATGGCTGGGCAAATAGTGACAGTGACGAGCGCTGTGTTTTACAGTTAGCAACTACGAAAAAAAAAATAAAAAAGAGCGCAAGGGCAAATTAACGTGTAATTATTATGGCAGTGCATCAGAATACAGTATCATCCCTGGCGAAAAAAAAACAGCATATGCTGATAGGTATGTTTTGATGCTGGGATGCTGGTTAGGTATGTTTTGATGCTGGTTTAAGCTGGTCCTTTGCTGGTTTATGCTGGTCTATGCTGGTCTGTTGCTGGTTTATGCTGGTCATGTTGCTGGTCAAGGACCAGCATAAAACCAGCAAAGGACTAGCTTAAACCAGCATCAAAACATATCTAACCAGCATCCCAGCATCAAAACCTACTTACCAGCATATGCTGGTTTTTTCAACAGGGATCAGTTTGCCAGAAAGAACACCGAACATTTTACGCAGCATTTACACGTGGTAGGGAGCAGGTGTACATTTCTTTCGTACCAACTAACATTTTGAAAATACAAACATTTTCATGAATTCGAAAGTTTACGTCAAAACGGCTTTACGAACGATTTACACAAACATTAGCTCTGCTCGTGTTTCATGAATGAGGCCCAATGATTTTACTCCTTGCAAAGCTGAATTTTCAGGAAAATGAAAATGTAGAAACCACGATACTTCTTTCAGGATTCCTTGTTAAATAGAAAGTTTAAAAGAACAGCATTTACTCAAAATGCATTTTTTTTGTAACTGCCACTTTTAATCAGTTTAATGCACCCCTGCTGAATAAACATTAATTTATTTAAAACAAATCTTACTGAGCACCAAAATGTTTATCCCACCTCAGTATTTGTTCCCCTTTCTGATGTTCATTTACCATTCAGAAATTTTAATTAAAGCTTCTTTTAAGCAAATACTATCAGTCACATACCAAGCCGCTGCCAGGAAGCCGACCGGCATCACAACGGACATCACTTGTACGTTCAGGCTCAAGGGAGCGTATTTCCATCAACACACCCCGTTCCCACCGCTCACGAGCTGCTTGAAACCGCACGGTCTGAACATTAGTTGTCAACATGAACTCAGCGTTGCTCATTGAATTAATATTCAAAATTAGTCGGCCTAAGCGAAAATCTCATCAACGTGTCACGAGCATGATTATAAACTGCTCACTGATTGACAGTTCCAGCCTTTAATTATGCAAATCAAATTTTACACACGGTTTTCAGCGAATTAAGCAGATATTAAGCTATAGCATTTATTCAACTGCATACACGACGGGGATATATTCTCAACCCCATTCTTTTTTCTTTTGAGAAGTAAAGAAACAGGATTATTACATGGTCCATATTCTTTTGACGCTACTGGATTATAATTCGAATAAACTTTAAGCACAAATTAAATCATACCAAGTTTTTGTGACAGTGTATGTATTTTGGAGATTACTTTATTATTAGTGTGAAAACAGTTAATATAGATAATATAAATGTTCCTTAGTAAGCCTTAATCTGATTTCAGTCTGATTTCACAGTGCATACAGATGAGGGCAGTATTGTGTAGAGTATATGCTGTCCAAGAGAAAGTTGATATTTTAACTCCCTAATACAGTCTTTATAACAGGGGGCAGCATGACATCAACATGAGGCTTTTCTGTTCTTTAGTTGGGGCGTTTTAAGAGGTATCTCACTTTTTTTTAATGTCAGGAGTTCTTATAGATGCCTTTAAAGATGGTGCCTTTGGCTAGTTTTGTAATCCTTTCAGTAAGTGATAAGAATGTAGTACTCTCAGATAGGTTTAAAACATTTTACCATGTTTAAAATCCATACGGCAGAATCCCACAGATTTTCCTCTAAAATGAGTGCAGAAAATTCAAAAACGCAGATTCTGTCAGCACCTACCATTACACAAAACATAGCAGAAACTCAGCTTAAAATGTGAAAATATACACACTACTAGTCAAAAGTTTTTGAACAGTAAGATTTTTAATGTTTTTTAAAGAAGCCTCTTCTGCTCACCAAGTCTGCAATTATTTGATCCAAAGTACAGCAAAAACAGTAAAATTCTGAAATATTTTTACTATTTAAAATGAATGCTATCTATTTAATTATATTTTAAAATGTAATTTATTCCTGTGATCAAAGCTACATTTTCAGCATCATTACTCCAGTCTTCAGTGTCACATGATTTCTTCAGAATTCATTCTAATATGCTTATTTGCTGTTCAAGAAACATTTATTATTATTATTATTATTATTATTAGAAATATTTAAAACTGGGTTTTTTTTCAGGGTTCTTTGATGAATACAAAGATGCAAAAATCAGCATTTATCTGAAAAAAAAAGCTTTTGTAACATTATACACTATACCATTTAAAAGAAAAGGGGAAAGAAATTATAGAAATTAAAACTTTTATTTAACAAGGATGCTTTAAATTGTAATGATAAAGACATTTATAATGTTACAAAACATTTTTGTTCTTCTGAACTTTCTATTCATCAAAGAAACCTGAAAAAAATTTACTTAGCTGTTTTCAACATAATAATAATAATAATAAATGTTTTTGAGCAGCAAATCAGAATATTAGAATGATTTTTGAAGGATCACGTGACTGGAGTAATGATGCTAAAAATTCAGCTTTGACATTAAAGGAATAAATTACATTTTAAAATATATTCAAATAGAAAAACATTATTTTAAATAGTAAAAATATTTCAAAATTTTACATTTTTTCATACTTCTAAAAAAAACAAAAACAAAAAACAAAAAAAACATTGAAAATCTTACTGTTCAAAAACTTATGACAGGTAGTAAATATATATATATATATTTTACAGATTTTCAAAATTTCCAAAGAGTCTTTAAACTAAAATGTCAAATTTTTGTCCATTTTAACATAATTTATTTATTATTTCTTCACATTCTCCAATATATATTAAGGCGAGCTGAATAATACAGCCCTAAATACAGGACATATCTTAAAAGAATCTTTAAATAAAACGTTATAAATTTAAGTTAGGTTGCCTCAGCAAAGCAAAGAACTGAAGTACAAGACAAGCTGACATTTGCAAGTAGATACTGTCACATTAGCAGTAAAATAATTCTTTTATACGGGATTTTCAATGCCAATGGGGTGTAATTTTAAAGAAATGTGACCCTGTGTTGCAGTGCCATTGTCTATAAAAAGTACTGAATCTATATTCAGATAATACCCCTAGTAATGAGTCTGGAAGTGGAATTCTTACTCTACTTTTAAGGTCTCATTAAACATCACTCTTACTCAACTGCAGCAGTGCAGTGAAGAAAATGATGCAAACGCAGGGTTGACCACTGGGAGCAGTAGCGCAGCAGATGTGCCAATGACCATCCATCTTCTGAACGCATTCCCATTTCTCTCACTTTTTTGGCGTGCGACATCTGCAATGCTGAAAGTGTACCACCCTGAAAGTGTGGAAACCAGGAGAAGAATCATTCAAGAAAAGAATAAAAACATTATTAAAGTTATAACGTCTCATTTCAGGCTATAATTGAGAGTCACGAGGCAGAACGAAGCAGAATAAAGAGTCGTAAAGCCCTAATTTTGTAATATTGTGGCAATTACGGAGGAAAGCTATGATGGAAACAGCAATCTGATTGTCTTAGATGATGGATGGGCTTATTTCAGAGTGATCTAGATTGTGGTAAACCTATGATTAAAACCTAAAGCGTGTAAAGAGAATTTTTTTTAAACAAAAGTCCAATATGAACAGCCCATCTCTGTATGGCTTTGTTTGATGAATAAGAAAGTGCTCCTGATTTTGGACTTGAGCTGCATTTTCTTCATTCATTCTTTCTTCATTCATGTAGTTTTTTCGAAGAACGATGTCTAAACATAAATCTGGTTTGCATGCAGAGAAGACCACTGCTCCTGTGTACGAGAAAACACAATGACCCATTCAGGAAACATCCTCCGTATCTTACGCAGCAGAAAGCGAGCAGGATAGATTGTCCCTGCAATTGTAATTAATCCTAAGGGAAACATTTGGGAGAGCTGTACTTCCAATTATCACACTTAATTTAGCCCAGGGAATCTAATTTGGGAAATCTATTTACAGAGATATACAGACTCCTTCACTCTCCACAAAGGGAAATCCAGCACCTCCAATGAAAGAGAAAAAAAAATGACTTTGAAAGAGTCATGAAAGCACAGCCAACTGTTATTAGCTCCTGACAAAGTACCAGTCATTCATGCATTTTCAATATAAAGTTCACACTGAATAGAGCTGCGCTGAATTAGCTTGAGGCATTTTTAAACAGGGTCTTCCAACAAAATGCAACTAGGCCTTTCAAAAACGGTAATACCTTAAAATTTCAACATGATTTTGGCTCAACCAACTAGGTGGTATTTTGAATTAAGAATGTATTGCCTGTCATGTATTATTGTACTATTTATTTTAAAATGGCACTGAGCTGTCACTGAACATTGCATCTTTTTTTTATATTGTGCTATTTTAGAGTCATAAAAACATGTTTAGTTTGTGCTCTGCTTTATTTTTCTCTTCTGTTTGTATTCTGGACAGGTATGACAGATGCTCCTTCAAGGAAAAATACATAAAAATGTTTCTTCATAGAAACATGGCGTATTGTTGTATTATATTCTATGCTGCTCTATTGCATCATGCTGCAGGAAATACAATACACAGAAGCAAATGCGATTGTAGGCTTATAACAGAATAACACTGAAATTGTTGAAAGCATACGGTGATTATACATCAAACTATAATCATAATATAGCTCTCAAACTCAAATTCTTAATGTATTTGTTTGGGAGAGCTCCCAGATAGCATGTGGTAATGGTGTTGAAATTTGTGCAGAGGCACTTGCAGCTAAGACTCTACGTTGGCATCCTTTATCAATGCACCAATGCCGAGTGCAGATCACAAACGGCTCCATAAGATTTTTAGGTAATGCCAGATTCAGGTTTATCATAGTTTTTCATAGCTGTGCCAGATAAAACCACATGGTTCAAGTAGTTGCATCAAAACAAAAAAGACTCAATTATACACCTGTTTGCTGCTGCAGGAGTTCAGATTTCTACTTGCCCTGCCAACTATATCAATAGTCCCAACACCTGTCAAGTTTCCTTTACAAAACAAATGGTGCAATAGATAGAAATCATATAGATGTTTTGTATTTTTTATGAAATATTTTGCACACGTAGCATGTTTGCTTCAATCAATTCCATTCAGTGTTGGCAAGTATGTGGTTTTCCCGCAAAACTGTGTCATTGTTTTTCATGTCTGTGGGTCGAAGCGACCCCAATAACGTGATATTTAGCCCCTGGAATGCGAACTTTACCAGGGGAACCCCATCAAAAAATGGCTATTTTATGCCCCGGAACATGATTTTTAACGGGGGATATCCCCACCGAAACGTGGCTAGTTTTAAGTAGCAATTGGCTGGTTTTATTGTGAAAACCTGGCAACCCTGGTAACTGTTAATATTCAAAACTAAAAGAAGAAGAGTGCATTTGGTGCTAGACAGTCTTTTGACCATCAGAATGATTAAAATCATATCTAATTTGAAGCTTGATTAAGTGTAAAAAGTTTTGAAGTAACCTAATAAAAAAGTAAACTATTACACTGCAAGTTCATGGTTTTGCTTGTCCTTTATGCACGACTATTGTGGAAACGGCACATGTAGCACGTTTGTTTCATGTCAATTCCATTCACTATGTGGTTTTCCTGCAAAATTGGGTTATTTTAACACCGTTGCCGCGGGTTGTTTTTCACGTCTGCTGGTTGAAGCGACACCAATAAAGTGATATTTAGCCCCCGGAATGCAGATTTTACCAGAGGAATGTGATTTTTACCGGGGGACACCCCCACCGAAACGTGGCTAGTTTTGAGTAGCAACTGGCTGGTTTCATTGTGAAAACCTGGCAACCCTGGTAACCGTTAGTATTCTAAACTAAGATACGAAGAGTGGATTTGGTGCTAGACGATCTTTTGACCATCAGAATCATTAAAGTTATATTCAATTTGAAGCTTGATTAAGTGTTCAAATTACTAAGTAACCTAGTAAAAAAATAAACTATTACACTGCAAGTTTATGGTTTTGCTCGTTCTCTGTGCACAACTATTGTGGAAACGGCACATTTGTTTCATGTCAATTCCATTCAGTGTTGCCAAGTACGCTGTTTTCCTGCAAAACTGGGCTACTTTAAAACTGTTGCCGTGTGTTGTTTTTCATGTCCGCTGGTTGAAGCAATGCCAATAAAGCGATATTTAGCCCCTGGAACGCAGATTTTACCAGAGGAACCCCGTCAAAAAATGCCTATTTTTGAG
>JAHKKF010531993.1:27784-38266 GCA_019740295.1 Labeo calbasu
TGTTGTTTTTCATGTCCGCTGGTTGAAGCGACACCAATAAAGTGATATTTAGCCCCTGGAATGCAGATTTTACCAGAGGAACCCCGTCAAAAAATGCCTATTTTTGAACGTGATTTTTACCGGGGGACACCCCCACCGAAACGTGGCTAGTTTTGAATAGCAACTGGCTGGTTTCAATGTGAAAACCTGGCAACCCTGGTAACCGTTAGTCTTCTAAACTTACAGAAGAATAGTGGATTTGGTGCTAGGTGGTCTTTTGACCATCAGAATCATTAAAATTATATTCAATTTGAAGCTTGATGAAGTGTAAACATTTCTTAAGTAACCTAATAAAAAATAAACTATTACACTTCAGGTTTATGGTTTTGCTTTGTCCTTTGTGCACGACCCCTGTGGAAACAGCACATGTAGCACGTTTGTTTCATGTCAGTTCCAGTCAGTGTTGCCAAGTACGTGGTTTTCCTGCAAAACTGGGCTACTTTAACACTGTTTCTGCAGGTTGTTTTTAATGTTCACTGGTTGAAGCGACGCCAATAATGTGATATTTAGCCCCTGTAATGTATATTTTACCAGAGGAACCCCGTCAAAAAATGCCTATTTTACCTTCCGCAACGCGATTTTTACCAGGGGGACACCCCCCAGTGAAATGTGGCTAGTTTTGAGTAGAAATTTGCCGATTTGATTGTGAAAACCTGGCAACCCTGGTAACCGTTAGTATTCCAAACAAATAGAAGAAGAGTGGATCTGGTGCTAGACAGACTTTTAAACATCAGAATCATTAAAATGATATTCAATTTGAAGCTTGATGAAGTGTAAACATTTCTTAAGTAACCTAATAAAAAAGTAAACTATTACACTGCAAGTTTATGGTTTTGCTCATCCTTTGTTCATGATTCCAGTGGAAATGGCACATTATAAAGATGACTAAAGGTTGGAATACACTACACGATTTTTGCACTTTTTTCCCCCTGATTTACTGTCTGGATAACTTGATGCTAGTTGCCAAAAGTCACAGCCAGTCTGGAGTTTTGACTTGATTTTATAGAAAACTGCATAGTGTATAATGGCCACAGACTCTGATATTTTAGCTTCAGACTATGAAACTATCCACTCGGAGGATATCAAACATGTTTGATATTTTCAGGCGATTTTACAACACATATTAGCTGCGCTCATTTCGGAGGCTGCGTCCTCAGGAGGTTACGTTTGTAGGCTGCATACGTCATCAAGATGTCTTATTTTTTTAAAAATTGACTAATGTTATTCCTTGCGAGGTGTAAAATATTGTAATTTCTTTTTTACATCGCAATTTAATGGTTACTTTTCTTAAATTAGACCGTTCCAATGATGTATGCAGCCCTCAAATGCGACCTCCGGAGGACGCAGCCTCTGAAATGAGATGCAGCTATTGTTTCCATTTGTCACACATTTCCCCCAGCAACAAGACACATGTTCTGAGAGAGTTTGTTGTGATCAGAACAAGTCTAGTACCTAGAGTAATCATCAGTCTTTTATTATTGTATAAGGGCCAGTGTTTTTCTTTGTCACTACTGCAAAGTCGGCAAGTGTAACATATATGTAACATACTGTGGCAAGTGATCGTTCCTTCAGCTGACTCCAAATCTGGCCTCGGATCTGCAGGTCATTCTGTTTGAGGCCTGCCAAATAATAGTAACATTCATATGAAAGCAAAGAATCAATGTTTAAGCAAGCATATTTATATATTATATGTGTATTTTAGACATTTAGATATAAAAATCGAATAGAAACAGCTAGCTAGTTTAACTGATTTCCTTAAAGATCAACAGATATTGCCATTATTTGATACAGCTATTAACTTGCTCTCCAACTAACAGAAGCGATAAGACCTGTTTTCCGGGTTTGGTCAGGTGACATTCGACATATGTGACCCTGAACCACAAAACCAGTCATAAGGGTCATTTTTTTAAAATTGAGATTTATACATCACGTTTGTTAGGATAGGACGATATTTGGCTGAGATACAACTATTTGAAAATCTGGAATCTGAGAAAATTGTCCAAATCAAAAATTAAGTTTCGATATATTTACGGTAGGAAATTTACAAAATATCTTAATGGAACATGATCTTTACATAATATCCTAATGATTTTTGGCATAAAAGAAAACTCAATAATTTTAACCCATACAATGTTTTGTTGTCTATTGGTACAAAAATAGCCATGCTACTTATGATTGGTTTTGTGGTCCAGGCTTACATATACCCTACTGACAAATGAACATAAGGTTATTTTGCTATTCATAATCGGAGTCTGATAGCTCCTCCCCCTTCGCTATGCAAATAAAGCTGCGACAGTTGAGTACAGGAAGTGTCCAATATTCCACAATTAGTTTTTTCCAAGTAAAGTCTGTTTAAAGCAATATTAAATATGTTTTGAGCTTGTCACACCACAGAAAAACGTGTTATTAAACACCCAGCCAAATTTGAATAAAAAAAAATGCCATTAAATAAAATAAATGATCAAAATCCCTCCTCTCAAACGCTGGGGGCGTGTCCGCTGGCGACACTGAAACCACGCCCACTTGCAGGAAAGCTGCCGCCCCTCTCTACTGTCAAATACTGCTACAACCTGAATGGACGCTCCCTCTAGTAGCTTAATTGGATTTACTCAGCCATACATGTTTGGTAATATGAATTTACGTGACAAAGGCATAGCTAACAGTATGCTGTAGTAAAGACGATAACTCGTGAATGAGCGGGTGAACCAGTGATGCTAATGCGCACTAGTTATTATAGTGTTAGGGGAGGGCCCAAGCTCAGTTCCTCCTGTGTGTCATCGAGAGGCCTGCCCAAAAAATACTGAACGCAAAATAGGTGCCTATTCAGTACTACAGTTCACAGTCTTTGTAACGTGTTTTCAGTATTACATTTCTAACACAGGCTTACACAGGCTTTAAGCGCATCGTCTGGATATTTAAAGTGTGCTGAAATTTTCAGTGTGACCACACTACTCACAGTATTTATAATACAAAACGTAATAAAATAATACATAAGGGACGCACCTAGGGAAACAGGAACTGACAGTCACGATAGTGATCCATTTCATTTTTTTAATATTGACTTAGTAAGTAAACTTGCATGACTGTATCGCTATAAATGAAGCAATAAATACGTAAATAAAAGTTATAAATTATACTGCAGATATCCATTATGTACAGAGTCAAGTTTAAGGTCCTGCTCAAAGTTCATCTGCAACTGATACAAAGTTTAGTCCTTCTAAGTTAATGTTTACACACCAACAAACTCCCTCTTCTACTTTCTCTCTCAACCCTACCGCATGTGGTAAAGCAAAAGCAGTTTTCTTCTGTCTACATGAAATATCTCTGAAAATGGAGAATGGATATTAGTGTATTAGCAATTTTGCTGTAAACTGTGCCTGAAGGATTGTTTGCTAATTCTGCTTGGAGAAGGTGAGACATTATATTTCTCATTATCATATTTTTCATAGTGAGGGATTCAAAGAGCTTTGCATGGTGGCTTCATTTCAAAGCGCAACACGAACTGTTAAAGAGATATATGTTATGTACGTTCCAATCTGATACGTTGCTGTCAGCATGTGCATTGGTATGCATTTGCCATATTCTTTGGTATGTTTTTCATTTTTGGTAATTGCATACTGAATTGACAGAGTAAGATGAAGAAATGCATTGCTTCATAGTTTTTGTTTCTGAAATTCAGCTAAAAAAAATGGAGGAATTGCTCATATTTTGGTTTCATTTTCAGGAAAACTGCTGTACAAACCACATTTTTGTGTTTTGTAAATACAGGACCAATGGCAATCGAAAAGGGTACGGTACACACAACACAAAAGGAACTGAAACTCAAAACTCAAGTATATTTGAGAATTCTTAAGTTCAAGTTCACAAACAAAAAAAGGCAATTTAAAAAAGGGAAAAAAGAAAAATCAATACCTACAGCATATGCTAGCATCATAAAATAATGACTAAATGCTTCACATTCAGTTTTTACAGCACCACCCGAGAGTCCTCCACCTATTATTAACTTTTAATCCATTATTCGTTCTTTCTTTGAATGAAACAGGGACTTTGCCCTTCCAGATAAACCTATGAAAAACTGTCTTCTGCACATTTATTGCACTGTATTTAGTCGTTGGTCTTATCTACATTTATGCGACCTGTTTCACCCACGTGTCAACATCGTCGCGTTACCCATGATTGAAAGCAAACTGCTGAATAAGTAGACTTCACCCTGAAAACAAATACTGGCCAAAATAATAGGTTAGGCATAAATTGTGCTAGTAAAGACCTAAATTATGTTTTAGAATATGTGTTATGAAAACTCAAATGTAGACAATGTGACAGTTTTTAATTGCTTTTTGTTTTCAGTGTCAGATATCCCTTCGGATAATGTGTATGCTTATGCATTATCAAAAACCCTCACAAAGGTCTCCTCTCCTGTGACGGTGGGTTTGTATTCAGAATGTCAAAACAGGATCAACATGGTCCTCAAGAACATTGAGGGTGAGTGTGCATACTTTTTTAAAACTATTTGACCCTCCCAAAGGTCCTCCAAAAGTGCTGGAGATGTTGACGTTTTCAGCTTTCTCTCATATTTTTCAGTTCACATGAATCAGGAGGCCAAAAGAAGAGAAGAGAAGTACACTAAGGGACCAAAGCCTCGCTCAATCACACCTTCTATTTCTGACATGCTCTCTTTAATCCTACGGCTCCTTTTCTATCGGCCTGTCTGGACGGAGCAGAACCAAAACATGAAGAACATTCGCTATATGTTCGTGAGGTTCAGCGCATGGCATTTTGCAGGCAGCGACCTTCTCTGGGCGGGACTGGTAATGCAATTGACCAAGGCTATTCAGAACAGCTTTGGTAAACTCCAACTGGGCCTTTTCCGAATCGCCCAACATGATGAAGAGAAAGATGCAGGAAAGAAAAAGATTGAGGATGTTTCAAAGAACTGGAGGTCCAAAAAGTTGGGCTGCATCCCCATTTGGGCTCTAATACTTATGGGATTCATTGGATCGCTCCTTATTCTGGTTCCTCTCATCATACATGGATTTCCTCATCTGAAGAAACACCTAGAAGGAGAAAAGGATGAGGAGTCAAGTGGTTCCGGTGCACTGGAAGGTATCGCCATCAGTGTACTTGGCGTTCCTGCAATCGCAGTTCTGCGATTTATATTTTTGCTGTCAAAGAACCTCATCTTCAACCAGGACCTCAAAATTAGACAAGGGCTAGACAACAAGAAGGTAAGTCAGCAGCTGGGACTCATGCATGAAGTTCGGAAGGAGATGAGACTGCTGTGCTGCTTCATCTACTTCATGGAGATCTTCGAAAGAAGAAGGATCAGGGTGGTGTTGGAGATCACAAACTTGGACCGTTGCACACCGAAGAAAATCGTAGGTGTTTTGGATGCCATCAACATTCTCCTGTCGGATGATGAGAGTCCATTCATTTCTGTGCTTGCCGTAGATCCAGAAGTCTTGGTAGGACAGGTTGAACAGGAAGAAGAGTGTCTAAGCCAAAAAGACTCTGCATATGACTTTCTAGATCGTATAATCACACTGCCCTTCACTGTACCTCCACTAACGGACGCTTCAAAGTCCATTGTCTTTGGAAACATTGTCCTTGGTCAGTCTGAGATCCCTGAAGACGTTCCTCTTGAGGAGACCAAAGCATCTGCCGTTGGAAGTCCCAGGACTTCGTTCTCTGTTGAAGATGAGTGTTCTGTAAAGTACAGTGAGACTGAAGAACAAGCCATTCCTTTGATTGCGAAGAAAGGAAACGTTGAAAACTTCGCTGCAGCGGAACTTAATCTAGAAGAAGTGGATAAGTTAATTGAGTCTACATATTCCTGCATCTCCACAAGAGATAAAAGCAAACTTCAGTCTTACATATCTGGAGATACCATGTCTATGAGACGAGTGATTAACTCCATTCGAGTAACTATTATGATTATGGAGACCCGAAAACTGGAGCCACCACCTCCAGAGAAAATTGCTGCATGGGTGGTTTTGGTGGATCTTTGGCCTTGCAGATTAAGTTGGATTCTTCAATGCGTTGAAGATGACCAGCAGAGTGATGAGATAGACGGATCATTCTGTGCCACTGATAATTCCAAGACATTATGGGAAGTGTTCAATTATAATAGCATGGAGCTTTGCATCATTGGACATGCTGTGGAGAACTTTCTAGAAAGAGACGGGGACCCTGAGCTGTTTGAGGTTTTCCTTAGGAAAGACTTTGTGTTCACTGTAGGGGAGTTGGAAATGTTAAAGCTTTGCACAGTGAACTTAAACTACTCCATCAAGAATGAGCTGGCCAGGGTCCGTGGGAGCCGCAGACTCAAGAAAGCAGGGAGAAATGCTTTCCTGTCCCTCTCATCACGAACTGTAACGAACATGAAAACAGAAGATATTTGTCAAGAGGTTTGTCATCTTTTTTAAGAAAAAAGTTTCATAGCACTATTTACCCAGTAATGTGTGCGTGTTTGGGTCGGTAAGTTTCTTACATTTACCAAGGATGCATTTATTTAATCAAAAATATAGCAATTTTATTACAATTTAAAATAACTGTGTTCTATTTTATTATATTTTAAAATCAATTTATTCATGTGATGGCAAAGCAGTCTATGTGTCACATGGTCCTTCAGAAATCATTAAACTTTGCAGATTTGGTGTTAAAGAAACATTTCTATTATTGTAAATGTTGAAAACGGCTGTACCGTTTAATTTTTTGCAGAAAATATGATGCTTTATTTCAGCATTTATTTGCAAAAGAATTCTTTCGCAACATTATAAATGCCTTTACTGTCACTTTTAATAAATTTAAAGGAGAAGTTCATTTCCAGAACAAAAATTTACAGATAATTTACTCCTCATCCAAGATGTTCATGTCTTTCTTTCTTCAGTCGTAAAGAAATTATGTTTTTTGAGAAAAACATTTCAAGATTTCTCTCCATATAGTGAACTCCTATGGTACCCACGAAAACTTCCAAAATGCAGTTTAAATGCAGCTTCAAAGGGCTTTAAATGATCCCAGCCAAGGAAGAAGGGTCTTATCTAGTGAAATGATTTAAAAAAAAAAAAAAAAAAATGTAATTTATATACTTATTAACCTCAAATGCTTGTCTTGTTTAGCTCTGTGTGAACTCTGTGTATTCCGGTTCAAGACAGTTAGGGTAGGTTGAAAAATTCCCATCTCAGTTTCTTTTTCAACTTCAAAATTGTCCTACAACGCTGTTTTACCTTTTTTTGTAAAGGGCTTTTGATCTTCTTTGGGTCGGTACTTCTACAGCGATGTAGGATGATTTTAAAGTTGGAGGAGAAAATGAGATGGAAGTTTTTTAACCTACCCTAACTGTCTTGAACCGGAATACACAAAGTTCAAGCAGAGCTAGACAAGACCAGCATTTGAGGTTAAAAAGTATATAAATTGTACATTTTTTCAGAAAATTATGTTTGTTTCGTTAGATATGACCCTCGGCTGGGATCGTTTAGAGCCCTTTGAAGCTGAATTTAAACTCGCGGACGCCATAGAAGTCCACTATATGGAGAGAAATTCTGAAATGTTTTCCTCAAAAAACATTACATTCTTTATAACTGAAGAAAGAAAGACATGAACATCTTGGATGACAAGGGGGTGAGTACATTATCTGTAAATTTTTGTTCTTCTTAAATGCATCCTTGCTGAATCAAAGTATTAATTTCACAAAAACAATTAGTTAAAAATTATCGGCCCCAAACATTTGAAAACACACAGTACAGTATATATGCTGGATATTTACTTTGTAGTTTTGCTAATTATGTGTGTATTTTGAAACATGTTCATTTCTTCCTTTTCAGCTGTCGAAACTGAAATTCCCGGAGAAATACCTCGAAGTGGTAAGGGACAATTTCATAGACGGCAGAACGATTCTCTTCAGTGACCCCAAAGACCTCAGGCAAGTCCTGCAAATGACTCTGGGTGAATGGATAACTTTTAAAATTCATTTCCTCGGGGTCACACCTTCTAGTCGGACAGCTCAGGCAAAAATTCCAAACGCCACAAACCATGAAGTGGTCATATGCCCATCTGGCAAGTAAGCAGTATAACTGACCTTGAGGTTTGCATCACTGCATTTTTCCTCCTGTGCATGCTTGCAACGGCCTGAGAATGTTTCAGGAAACAATACTGCATAACTACAAAAATATAATTCCCTTACGGCAAGATTGTAAATGTACACCAGCGAACCAGACTACTCAACAAATGATGACATTTAAAAATAGAGCTTTGTTATGCAGAAAACTTTCAGTCTTCAAACAGATCAAATTCATAACATGCATTATTTATAATGGGAACAACTTAACTATTAAGAAGCTTTTCCAATAATTCTAGATAAAATAAACTACTACTGAATGTCATTTCTGCACCAAAGTAATAAAATGAAATGGAATCTTCTACAGTGTGGAGCAGAAAAGGTAATACAATAAACACCCAAGTCTTGAATAAATATCATCTTGCTTAGTTTTAATTAATGTATTGATTCTATTCATTTACTGACATTCCAAACCTTATAAGACTGTAACCATCTTAAAAACATGAAAACTGTTCAGCTAGCCTGAACTTATTCCCCACACACCCACACCTGAGACACAGCAGGTCCAACGATAACACCATTCATCAGTTTACCACCGTCAGACCATCGATCCCATCTGTGAAGGAAAAAGAAACATAATCACACAAGGCATCGGACTTTACAAAGCTGAATTTTGTGTCTGTAAATTATAAGGTTTCTGTGCAATGAAACTGGTTACCTAAACACTCTGCCCGCCTGTCATTGGTCAAATAAGCAGACAGGCACGTCTCAAAATCATTGGGCCTTGTCTTTATTCAGAATTTAAAACACTAAGGGCACACAGCCTAAAAATAAAACAGCATTGTATATTTCCGAGGTCATTGTACAAGGTTTGTATCTATACACATAAAATGTTTATGGCCACCAAAGGTTCATCTCAAGCTGAAACAACCAGAGTGCAATAAAGCATTGCTACAAACCATAAAACATCTACAAAAATCCACATGAACATTGTGTAATATTCAAACAACCGCATACTCCTTTATTCTAATCTAAGGAAGCTCTACAGTTTGTCATGTTGCACGTGAATAACTTCTCATGAAATTCCCATGGTGGCTCCAGAGTTTCCGGTTTCATTATATCACTCCTTACAAAAACTTTGGCAGTGTTCAGGATCTCTACTTTGACACTTTAGTTTTACTTTCTATAAAACTTTAATATAGGACTGAATGACAGCGTGCAGATGTTTTTTTAATCGCACTGCCTGTCACTGAGTTTTACTTTATGCTCTGTGGGAATGGGGCTTCTGAGAAATCTGAGAAAATATATATCTCCCATGCAGCTCAGCGAAGACCTCCCACGGATCTATGGCTGAACATAACACTAATGCAAAAGTTTGAATTATAAGTTATGATAGTCAAATATGAAAAAGTTGCATGCATAATGGTACCTTTGGATATACATACATACATACCAGAGGCGTTTCCTCCGAGGACGTAAGGGAGGCACTGTCTTGTCAAAATATTGGATGAGAAAAGAAATCATAGTAGACCTACAAAAATAAAACAACACCAATATTACAAAATATAAGATTAAAAGGTGTATAAACCACTTGTTTTTTTTTTCTAAAGAAAGATTGTACAACAGTAACACCAGCAGGTAAACTTACAGCGCCTCCATCGCAATATGATTGGATATGACTGGCTACGACTGGTTCATGTGATAAATCCCACATCTTGTGTTCGTCCGTGTTTTGCATTTGCGAATCAGTCTGAATGAAGAATATTATGGGGTTATTGGGAAGACTCATTTAAAATGTAAGTAAACAACTCACATATTTAGATCCACTTTGTCACATCAAAATAAGACTTAAAATGGCATGAAAACATGATCTGTGGGAGTTTTTAGTGAGTAATCAGCTTTGTGAAATTTAAAGTAAATCTCTGTGTCTGTGAGCAATATTTACAGAGCTTTGATGACTGATGATACGAAAAATTCAAAAATAGTTAACTACACTTAAAAAATGCTGGGTTAAAAACAACCCAAGTTATTTGGCAATCCAGCACTGGGTAAATATTTGACAGAACACATGCTGGGTTATTTTGAACCAGCTGGTTAGGTTAAATGTTTTACCCAACATGCTGGGTTGTTTTATTTATGTCAACTAGTGTTTAAAAATAATAATTATTATTATATCTCAAAATGGGCTGGAAATTAAAAAAATAAAATAAAAATAAATCACACAGAATTATAAAGGCAATCGTTTTAGAAATAAACAATGTAACATTTAAAAGTAGCATTTTAATTTAAGTGTATTCAACCATTCTCTGTAATCACTTTCCACCGAAATAGTGCAATCTACAAAATGCTGGGTTATTTTTTTTTAACCCAAATGCTAGGTTCAGCCTGTT
>JAHKKF010532000.1:0-10422 GCA_019740295.1 Labeo calbasu
ACTCTTGTGCACAAATTACATGAGTGTTGATTCTGATTCTGCCTTGCAAATTAATGTCCCTTTACGATTCCGATTCGAGCTACGTGCTCTAATGAAATTGTACTTTAAGAAAGTTATTTTCTGTGGCCAAGAAAATATCATTTCTTAGAGTTGATCTAAAAATTATACTGAATGTTCGCTGGGCGAACAGATTAGTTGATGGAAAATTAATTCTGCTACAGTTACTACTGGCAGCTGATATAAATAATTGTAATTAATCATAATTAATTATAATTATTTATATACATTTCCCTTTGAGCTAGATCGCAACAGAACGCACAGACTGATCTTTTTTTCTCATACATTCGACACATATACTGCACTGAACAGCCCTTGTGCGTCACCCTAGCTATGTAGTCAGAAGGTATGTGCGGCTTGAAGTTGCGCTGTACTGCAAGAGCGATTTGAAAGCATGCAGAGCTGTCTGCGCTCTACAGCTCTTGCGGTACTTTGATTGTAAAAACGGATCTTTCTGCGCAGCGCCGCTTCAAGTCGAACGCACCTAAAAATCCATTTGACCGTGAGATTGCTGAAATCTATATTAAAATGAATGAATTACAGTAGTGTACTGATAAATTTGACTTTTCTAAAATAGTATTTTACTCTAAAACAGTACAGTTTGCAACTGTAAATTAAATACAGTTTGCTACTGTAAATCTTAATTACAGTAACTTACTGGCAACAGTGTGTACTGTAAAAACTCTTTGAAATGTCTAACAGTGTACAGACCGGTTTCTCTTCTTCCTTTCATTGCAAAAACACTTGAACAATCTGTGTTCAATCAAGACTGCCTTGCTCTCAGTTGTTGAAGCCCTAAGACTGGCAATAGCAGATTCCAAATCCTCAATACTTATCTTGCTGGATCTGTCTGCTGCTTTCGACACGGTTAACCACCAGATCCTTCTGTCAATACGAACAGCTGAGTCCTTAACCATCTTCAAGAATCAGCTAAAAACACATCTCTTCCATCTTTATTTGACCCTTTAACTCTAGCACTCTCTATTCTAATTCTATTCTTTATATAAAAAAACATGCCCGTTTAGACTTAAACTCATTTACTTACTACTTGTTTTCTTTAAAAAAAAATAAATAAATAAATAAAACAACTAACACTAGCTTCTCTGTTTTTTTCTTGCATTCTATTTTTTCTCGTTTTTTATTATAGAATTAACAAAAAGCAATAATAGAAGGCCTAACACCAGCTTGCTTTTTCTTTTTTTTATTCCATCTGTTAGTATATAATTTTTTAAAAACTTGCAATATGTACTGCATTAGGCTAACTGAGACTTATAATAGCACTTGCATGTTATTGTTCTTTTGTTGATTTTGATTGCGTCCATTGTCCTTTTTTGTAAGTTGCTTTAGATAAAAGCATCTGCTAATTGTCTAAATGTAATGTAATGTAAATGTAATTGTTTAACTGCTGGTGCTATAACTGATAGTCACAACATTCCCCACTGTTCACTATTACAGGGAAAGAGCATCATGTTGCTGTGATTTTGTTTAAACTTTTATATATGCGCAGAGGGACAAAGCTGTGCGCTCTTACATTTTCCCACTGAACGCAGATAGACACAGTATATGCAAATTATTCATTCTGTGCTGTGCATGTATCCACCCACTGAAAAAAACCACACACCGCTCAAGTATGTGCAACTGACAAATTTTTTTGAGGTGTTGGTTCTATTGATTGTAAAATCTGGTATGCATAACTTGACGTGAATTTGGTCTGGCAACGTCAGTGAAACAGGAGGGGCTCCTGCCCATACAGATGCTGTATAAAAGCACAGTAAATGAAGAATCTGAATCAAACACCAAAAACCACAAAAAGCTGCATGTCATGGACGGTAAGCTTCATGTTTTTATTATCATCATTTGTACCGGTTTACTAGCAAGGCATTTTGTTTTACAAAAACATAGTATTTAATTTATTTTGATATTTATAGCTTTTTAAAAAACTTACTGCATTAATCTCCTCTATTGCATGTACTCTTTTTAGATGTCAGATTATGCAACAATTATTTATAATAGTTAATGATAAATTGGTAATTAACTGCTATTTTAAACATTTTTTTTTTTTTAATTTTTAGTGGTACAATTGTGTTGTTTTTATTTGCTTATAAAACAGCTTTTCAGATGGTTTAGAAATTTGTTTGTACTAAATTATATTAAAACAATGATATTTTATTAAAATAATAACAGTCAAATTAAAATATTTAATTTTAATATTAATGAAACTGTATTTATAAAACTCAGTTTCTATGTTTATATTTAATAACTTAGATTAGTTCTATCTGTCTATATCTATCTATCTATTAAAATAATGAAAAATAACATCACATTTGCTCATTTTTACAGAATTCAGGGTTCGTAGTATCAGCCTGCAACAGGTGCAAAACCAGACCAGCCACAAGACCGAAGGTCTGAGTTCCACCACTATGGTTCTGCGGAGAGGACAGGCCTTCACAGTGGCTATCAACTATGATGGACGACCATTCGATCCACTGAAGGAAAAAATGATCTTCAGAATGACTTTAGGTATGTTTGTGTGTTTGAGTGATAGGTGTGTGAACAGGAAAATGAACAACTCATCCCATGAAGCAGTGTAACTGAGATAATTATTTGCAATACTCAACTAAAAATGATGTTGACTATAAAAAAATTCAAAGATGAAACAAACAATATATTTTGTTTATTCCAATATATGCAATTGTAAAAGTAGCTTTCATGTTTTTTTTTTTTTTTTTTTTTTTTTTTTTACTATCATTTATATACTATTGTGATATTTGGTTAAATTTGAATTTATATTTTCTGTTTTCACTTTAATTTTAGTTGTAGCTTAAGTAATTTTGTTGTGTTTTTGTCATTATTATTATTATTATTATTATTATTATTATTTTTTTTTTTTTTTTTTGTAAATGTGTNATTCAAAGATGAAACAAACAATATATTTTGTTTATTCCAATATATGCAATTGTAAAAGTAGCTTTCATGTTTTTTTTTTTTTTTTTTTTTTTTTTTTTTTTACTATCATTTATATACTATTGTGATATTTGGTTAAATTTGAATTTATATTTATATTTTCTGTTTTCACTTTAATTTTAGTTGTAGCTTAAGTAATTTTGTTGTGTTTTTGTCATTATTATTATTATTATTATTATTATTA
Organism: Labeo calbasu; assembly: GCA_019740295.1. Lineage (NCBI taxonomy): Eukaryota > Metazoa > Chordata > Actinopteri > Cypriniformes > Cyprinidae > Labeo > Labeo calbasu. Next base: position 3,206 of record JAHKKF010532000.1, read on the forward strand.
TTATTTTTTTTTTTTTTTTTGTAAATGTGTCTATTTTTTATTTATTAGTTGTAGTGTAAATAATTTTAGTACTTAAAGTTAAGTACATTAAGTTAACATTTATTGAAATATCAGATTCTTTATGGTTAGTTCACTAAAGCCTAACTAATGAATAGCCGTGGTATAAACTAAATACGTTAAAAGTTACCTATAAAATCAGTCCTTTACGGAGAAAATGAATAGTATTTTATGTCCAGAAACTTATTTGTGACCCTGGACCACAAAACCAGTCATAAGGGTCCATTTTTTGAAAATTGAGATTTATACATCATCTGAAAGCTGAATAAATAAGCTTTCCATTGATTTGTTTCTGTCAGAGAATGCTCCAAACAAGCAGATCCAAATGCAGCATTTATTGTAAAAAAATCCAAAAACAAAGAATAATCCAAAACAGGACAAAATAGAGCATCAGAAAATAAACCAGCAACCAAAGACATAGAGAACATGGTATTTAAAGGGAACTAATCAGACTAAATGACACACAGCTGGAAACAAATGAGAACCAGTAAGTGCAAGGGTTGATGGGAACTGAAGTCCAAAACTACAAAGACAACAGTCCAGAAGAGTGCCCTCTGATGGCTGGCAAGGGCACTCCAGCAGATGGCTGTGACATGACCCCCGCTTTAAGGAGCGCATTCCAGACTCACCAACCAAAGTCAAAGAAATCCAGGAGGGAGGCGGAACGGAGGTGGCTCAGGGGAAGGTATGGCGGTCCAGGCCCATGTAGTGGAAGAGGGCCTGAACACGGAGGTAGAACAGGAGGCCAGGGCAAGGCTGGAAGAGCACACCAGCGTGGCTTCAGCCAAACAGGAACCCAACTGAAAGCCAAGGCGGGACCGGAGGGACAGACCAGTGAGGCTCCGGCCAAACAGCAACCCCGGCGGGCGACCAGGGCGGAGGCAGGAGCTTGGCGGGCAGCAAAAGAGGGGCTGACGACCACTTCATCAGAGCAGACAAGACGGATAAATCCCCTAGTGGCTCAGACAGGACTGCAAAGAAGGGCACAGAGAGTTTAAAAACAGCCTTGGCGGCTGCAATAGGACTAGCAGGCAGCTCAGCAGACAGTTCAGCAACAGTCTCTGTGACCTTTACAGAGCAGAGTGAAAGTTCAGGAGAGAAGTCAAAGAGGAGCTGAAGCAGATGTTGCCACCTTAGGGGGCACTGGAGCGAAATCTTGAGTAAACTCTCAGGATTCCTGGACAGGAGAGGATTCGGGAGCAGGCTCTGAACGCTCCTGGACTAGAGCGGGCTCTGGAGTGGACTCTGAAGACTCCTGGACTGGAGTGGACTGTGGAGTGAACTCTAAAGCGGCCCATGCCCATAGAACAGCGTAGAGGTTAAAGACAAAGACGGCCTTCTTGATTACAGCAGCAGTGAAATTGGGCAGCTCTGTAATGACTTCTGAGACCACCAGAGTTGGGTTCCTCCAGGACCACCAGACTAGAGACCACCGGAGTCGGGTCCTCCAGGACCACCGTACTTGAGACCTCTAGCATCGTGTCCTCCAGGACCACTGGACTTGAGACCCACAGAGTCGGGTCCTCCAGGATCACCGGAATTGAGACCCCAAGAGTCAGGTCCTCCAGGACCACCGGAGTTGGGTCAGACTCATAGACTGTATTGGGTTATGGAGCAGATTCAAGGACTGGAGCAGATCCAAATGCAACATTTATTGTAAAAAATCCAAAAACCAAAAATTATCCAAAACAGGACAAAACAGAGCATCAGAAAACACATAACAGAAATGGTATTTTAAGGGAACTAATCAGACTAAATGACACACAGCTGGAAACAAATGAGAACTAGTAAGTGCAAGGGGCGATGTTGAACTGAAGTCCAAAACAACAAAGACAACAGTCCAGAAGAGTACCCTCTGATGACTGGCAAGGGCACTCCAGCAGATGGCTGTGACAGTTGGTTTCTTAGGATAGGACAATATTTAGCTGAGATACAACTATTTAAAAAATCTGTAATATGAAGGTGCAAAAAAAGGTGCCTTTAAATTTGTCCAAATGAAGCTCTTAGCAATGCATATTGCTAATCAAAAATTAAGTTTTGATATATTTACGGTAGGAAATTTACAAAATATCTTCACGGAACTTGATCGTTACTTAATATCCTAATGATTTTTGGCATAAAAGAAAAAACGATTATTTTGACCTATACAATGTATTTTTGGCTATTGCTACGAATATAACTGTGCTACATAAGACTGGTTTTGGGGTGCAGGGTCACATTTTTGTGTTATTTTCCTAATCCCACTGCTCTCTCCTCACCACAGGTCCGCTTTTTGTGGATGTCCCGGTTTCCAGGCTCGGACAGCCCTCTCTGACTCCATGGACCGCCGTTGTGGTGAGGAGCGTCGCGGGCTTGACTGCCCCCTGTGCGCTATCGGTGTCCCTGTCCAGCCCTGCGTCTGCTTCTATTGGCATCTACACACTCCAGTTGAGAGTTGAGACCCGCCTGGGTGTGAAAGCATACTCGGTCGGCCGGTTCACGCTCCTCTGCAACCCCTGGTCCCAAGGTGAGTGCTGTGTCTCCATACAAAACTCAATGCATTGATAGTAGACTGTTAGCTGCCGGACTAAAATTGGAGTAGTTTTTAGCATGTTGCTATGTGATTGCTAGTCCAAATTGCTCTAAAGCAAGTCTGATCGCTTAGAAAAGTAAATGAAGAAGCACCTCTTATTTTTTTGGGAATAATACCTAATGTAGGCCTACTCAAAAGCATACTTAAAGCTGAATTTTCAGCATCATTATTCCAGTCTTCAGTGTCACATGATCCTTCAGAAGAAAGTTCAAAAGAGAAGTAACTATGTGAAATAGAATCTTTTGTATCATCATACATACCTTTACTGTCACCTTTGATCAGTTTAATGCATCCTTGCTGAATAAAAGTACTAGTAAAATAACTTGCTGAATAAAAGTAAAATAAAATAAAAAATAAACTATATAAAATAAAAATAAAATAAAATAAAATCATATAAAATAAACTGTGCTTTTCTGCAGCTGATTCGGTGTACCTGCAGTCTGAGGAGCTGAGGACTGAATATGTCGAGAGTGATATCGGCATGCTGTTCATAGGAAGCTCCTGTAATGTCGCCTCCAGACCCTGGTCGTTCGATCAGGTGAGATGTTTAAACATTGACTGGCAGCACTGCACTGAAAAACAGCTTCACATTAACTCCTGCCATGCATAAATGTGTTTTCAGCATGAAAAAGGAATACTGGACATCTGCATGAAATTGCTGCAATTGAGTCCTCAACATCAAGCAGATGTGAGAAAAGATCTGCTGAACCGCAGCAGTCCGGTGTACATCAGCCGTGTGATCTCAGCGATGGTGTGGATCTGTTCTCATTCTCTCCATTCTGCTCTCTCTCTCTCTCTCCCTCTCCATGTATTAATACAGTCTCTCTGTCTTTCTAAACAGGTGAACTCTAATGATGATAAAGGGGTGTTAACTGGAAACTGGTCAGGTAACTACAGCGATGGTGTCAACCCTTCAATGTGGACCGGCAGCGCAGATATTCTCAAGAAGTGGGCAGAAACACAATTCAGTCCTGTGAGATATGGACAGTGCTGGGTGTTTGCTGCTGTCATGTGTACAGGTGGGACACGTGGGGTTGAAAGAGACGATTTTTTATTGTTGGGTGAAATACTCCATTAATGGGTCATTAGTAATTTAATTGGTGCAGTTGATAAATTTCAAATGTGTTTGTTTGTGTGATAGTAATGAGAGCCCTTGGCATTCCGACTCGAGTCATCACCAACTTCAACTCTGGTCATGACCAAAACGGGGATATGGTGATTAAGGAATATTATGATGAGAGTGGGAGAAAGCTGCCCATCGGCAAAGATAGTACCTGGTAAGTTACGCTAAAAAGTGAAAAAGTCTCTGTAGTTACAGTGCTAAAACAAACATTAATGTTCAAAAGTTGGTAAGATTTTTGGTAAGAATCCTTTTCTGCTCACTAAGGCTGCATCTAGCTGATCAAAACTACAGTAAAAACAGTAATATGGTGAAATATTATTAAAAAATTGGCAGCATCAGGTCAACTGCATCAATGAGCAATTAAAGACCTATTTGTGATTTTAAACAAACCGGCTAAAAGCGCTAATACAGTCACTATTAAAGTGATTGAAGGATTTATCACTGTTAACCAGTAGGTTTTGCTGTTACAAAATTGATGTGGCCTGGTCAGTGCGAGGTGACAATTGCACATACAAAGTTGGGTGTATGTCAGAGATAGGGGGTGCGCAGGGCACAAACTAACGCGGGGTTAGTTGTGACACAAATATTTCCACACACGCATAACCAAATATATGGTATTTACTAGTTGCCATCGCAACACTACACAAAGAAAAAAAGCCTTTTAATGATATTGCTGATTATATTTATTTTACCATAGTGAAAGTAAATTTCTGGGTGAGGTAAATTTTTCTTCTCAGTTTTTAGTTTTCATTTAAAATGAGACAAATCTGCTATCATTTTAATCGCCAATCTGTTATTTATCGGTTTAGTTTAATGTTTGGCAAGTCAGCAGAAGACACGAACCAGTATTTTTTTTTTTTTTTTTTTTATTCCGCTGATGGAGAGTTGTAACACGGCGTTACAATGTGTCACAATATTAAACTATGCTATTCTATGACATTAGCCATGTCATTTTTTTCACCATTTACTTTTACAGATTTTAAAAAGAAACCACCAGAAACAGGTGAATAAAGACTGACAGTCGAGGTTTCATTTTGAGAAATCATTATTTCAAAAAATGTAAAGCATTTTGGCTCGTTTATGTGTCTTGTGTTCTATGAGAGCCGTGTGTGGAGGGAGAGGAGTGTAAAGTTAAAAACGATCCCAGCTGGGCTATTGTTCCTTTAATCTCATTTCCCACGAAGACAACAGGAATGAAAAATAGGAAAAACATCTGCCAGTATCCAGTGTACAAATCTCCAGGCAATTTATATGTCTATTCAGTAGAATTAATATACACTAAAAATTAAGAATCGGCCAGTATAAGTCATTCATTTAAAAGGGTTAAAATAGGGGTGTGGTCTGTGATACTGTTTACAAACAAAAAGAACACAGCAACACAAATCACAACAATCCAAAGTGAATACACACACATACATAAATACACACACATATATATATAATATATCGTGCAACACCATTAATTCTCTCCTTAACACATGTATTTATCAATAGATTTTTATAATACCTGCATCTGTGCGGTTCTTTGTCTTAAAAATGAGAAATCGGTTCCCCATCGACTGTAGTTTTCGCTGTGCTTACCCGCAGAACCTGATTTTACCAAGTATGACATGTTCCTGGATCAACATCTTTGTTGACCCTGGAACAACATTGTGATTAACCAATCAGATTTGAAAAATCAGTTTATAGTTTTTGTGAAGTTTAGGATTACAATCAGTCTTTGGTGCTTATACATTAGTGTCATTCATCTATTATTTCCTCTGATTTTATGGATTAATCATGGGTAAGATTAGGTTTAGGTGTAGGGGTGTGGTCAAGATTCAATTTTTGGATTAAAATGTTGTTCCAGGCAGGGGCGTAGCACCAAATTCTGGGCCCTATGCACAAGCAGTGGCCATGGGCCCCCGTAAGCTCGAGGTTCACAACTAACCTACAGACACTATATGTACTTGGACACCATTTAATACATCAATCAGCTGATGCATTTACCCAAAATATTAGCATTTACATTAGTTAACAACATTTATTGTGATCTTAAAATTATATTTAAAGGAAAATAAAATTTCACTCCTCAGGGGCCCTCCCCCCACTTGAGGCCCTGGTAATTTAGTCCCACTTTTCACCCAACTACGACGCCCCTGGTTCCAGGGTCAACAAAATATGTTGACCCAGGAACACATCTAAAATCAGGACGTGCGTGTTTACCCCTCATCACACACACAATTTGTTGTGTAATTTTTTTTTTTTTCGATAAGATAACATTTTAAGCTGTAATATGGTCATGTTACAACGTCCACATACAAAGCCACATATTTGTACAAGACAAGTGTGAAATTAACGTGGATAAAAATTATTCTCTGAACCCCACGTGGATTTACACAAACTGAGAAATTCAAAAAGTGTTAGGTTGTGCACCACGCTCCCCTACAGCCTCAGACACAATTTGGCATGATTCCAGTAAATTCGTTGATTTGTTAAACGGTAACCGTTTTGTATATTGACACGAGTGAATAAAAACGGGTGGGTGAATTCGGACACTGAGTGCACCGGAAGGACTGTCGCTTTTGCATAGTTTGTATTTGCTGTTTAAAAATGAACCGACAAACTGTCAGCTCCAGTTGTAAAATTAAAGGATTGATCTTGAACTCTCATGGTAATTATGTATAAACCAAGTGGTCTCTCTCTTAAAACTAACACGGAGGTGACTTAAACTGCAGTTCATCGACTGGCTGCTAGAGACTGGCTCCAAAAGGGAGTCAGTCCCATAGACTCCTCATGTTAAAATGTCCACATTTACAGCAAAAAGAAACATGTTTACAACTTAGTACAAAAGTGGTTATGGTCTATATAACTAATTTTGCCCTTCATGATTACTGTGAGGGGGTGGATTTTTTTTTTTTTTTTAAACATGTTCAAATTATATTAAGCCTTAAAGTTCTGCACCTTTAAGACCATTGCCACTTGAGTGACAGGTTCATTGCTGCTGCTGTCACCATCGTTGTGATCGCAAGGGGACCTGTGACAGCACCCCTCTATACCAAGGGGCCAGATTACTAATCCACGTCTACACACCTTTCACACGGTCTCAATTTCCATTTTACTGAAGGAAATCAAAGTATGAATAGGAATAGGAAATCCAACGGATACAAGAGGTGCCTCCGAACCTTCGGTGCTTGGCCCCTAATAACTGCTTTCTATGTGCAATTTAATGCATCCTTGCTGAATAAATCTATTAATTACTTCTTCAAAAAAAAAAAATCTATAGTACTATGTTTTATTTATGCCTGAGTAAAAGCATCTTTACCGTCTTTAGGCCACAGTATACAAAACAAAATTATTAAATAATTGCGGTAGAAAGCAATAATTTATTGTTTCAGCCTTTTTAATGTGTCAGAATATGAGTTAAATGTGTTTGGCCTTTTCAGGAACTTCCATGTGTGGGTGGAGAGTTGGATGAAGAGGCCT
>JAHKKF010532001.1:4188-20573 GCA_019740295.1 Labeo calbasu
CTGGAGTAAACAACTCATCGTTCATCTGTTGCATACAGTATCATCAAAATATGTGTCAGGATATGGGGACAGACAATACTAACATTTAAACATTAAACTCCACTTCCAGAACAACAATTTACAGAATAATTTACTCACCCCCTTGTCATCCAAGATGTTAATGTCTTTCTGTTTTCAGTCGTAAAGAAATTATGGTTTTAGAGGAAAGCATTTCAGGATTTTTCTTCATATAATGAACTTGATTGGTGCCCCGAATTTGAACTTTCAAAATGTAGTTTAAATGCAGCTTCAAAGGACTCTAAATGATCCCAGCCGAGGAAGAAGGGTCTTATCTAGCGAAACGATCTGTCATTTAAAAAAAAAAAATAATAAAAATTTGTATACTTTTTAAGCACAAAAGCTCGTGTAGCACAGGCTCTGGGATGCGCATTCACGATGCTACGAATTAATGATGGGTTGTTTCTTTTTTTGAACTAATCTTTAATGTGACTCGGGAGAACGAGTCGTCTCGGGGAGTGATTCGTTCAGTTGTGCATGTGCAACATCCTATTAGGATCTGTACTGGAATTAGTTCACATGTTTCGAGTCTTCGGGCTTTTTGAGTCATTCGTTCATCTTATGGGGCTGTCACGTGATGAACGAACGACTCAAACCTGAAAAGTTGTCAGATAAGAGGTGAGGTGAGCTAATCATAGACTAATCATAGACTCATAACTACCCAGGTAAACAATCAATTAATCTTTTCTGTTACTTATAGCATTATAGTTTGTCTTGTTTGTAGTGTGATCAACCTTTGTGTAGGTAGTAGATGTGTCAGGGAAGTAACAAGGAACATTTTAATTATATTTTGCTAAAATGAACTAAATAAACGAAATGACTCGAAAAAAGATGCGTTCATTTTGCTGAACGAGACTCAAAGGTCCGAGTCGGTAAAATGATCCGAACTTCCCATCACTATAACAAATCACGTCTAAGTTCATCGTCTGTGTACTCTGGCTGAAAAAGGTAGAGTATGGTGAAAAACTCCATCTTATTTTCTCCTGCAACTTCAGAATCATCCGACATCGTTGTACCTTTTTGTTGGTAAACAGCGTTTGACTTACTTGCACTTTCTTAGTCTTTGCATGTTCGCTTTGTAAACACTGGGTCTGTAGTTCAACCTACATTCGGCGTGACTTTTTGAGGTGATTCAATAGTAGATATAGCCGTACCTGTGTAGCACCCCAGAGCCTGTGCTACACGAGCTTTTGTGCTTAAAAAGTATACAAATTTTTATTTTCCGTAAAAAATGACTGATCGTTTTGCTAGATAAGACACTTCTTCCTCGGCTGGGATCGTTTAGAGCCCTTTGAAGCTGCATTTAAACTACATTTTGGAAGTTCAAAACCGGGGCACCAATCAAGTCCATTATATGAAGAAAAATGCTGAAACGTTTTCCTCAAAAACCATAATTTCTTTACAGCTGAAGACAGAAAGACATCAACATCTTGGATGACAAGGGGGTGAGTAAATTATTTGTGAATTGTTGTTCTGGAAGTGGAATTCTCCTTTAAATTCATATTGTTTTTTTTTAAATAGATTCCTGCATTCTAACTCCATGTGCAATTACAGATGTTAGCTATTTAGCACAATTCTAAAAATATACACACATTGTGCTGAAGGTTTAACAAAGATCGACAGGCAGCCCCTGGTTTAAATAATGGAATCAGCTCACTGGTATTTCCACATGAACAAAATCCCTTGTGACTTTTGTTCTTCTTGGCTGTGGTTTATGGTTTTATTTTGGCCTGTATGACTCCCGTTACTTTTATTGACCTTGTCATACTGCCATTTCTCTTTTTGAGCATGCAATCAATCAATTTGCAGGCTTTGCTGGCATGGGGGGCGGGGGTACATTTGAGAAGGATACTTGCTAATGTCCTGCTGTTTTGTCCTCATCCCTTGAAACTGAATACTGATGTTACGGCTACACGGCAGGTTGTTTGATTTTTATGTAGTCATTTTAACTCGAATCATGCTGTGTGTTTTGTATGTAATATTATTAATGGTGGTGGTGGTGTGCAAATAGTTTTTCTGTTATATTGTTAGGTGAAAATTAGGATAGTTTACCCAAAAATGAAAATTACCCTATGATTTACTCACCCTCAAGTCATCCTAGATGTATATAATTTCTTATTTCCAACAAATACAATAACTCCTGAAGTAAATCGATGCATTTGTGTAAGAAACATATCCTTATTTAAAACCATAATCTCTAGCTTCCGTGTAGCGTGAGAACCAAGTTTTGTTCACCCTCCTGATCACTTCTCTTGGCTTTATATTGAAATCCTCCAAAATTTTCTTTACAAATCCTCATTTTGTACTTCTAATTTGTGACCAGCAATTTGTTTTGCTTTTTTCACTGGGCTTCTGTGTTCATCATTTCAGCGTTCACCTACGTCCTACATCATCCATTGGAATGCATGTACGACAGTTAGCGAAAGCTAAAGATTATGGTTTATAAAGTTTTAAATATGGATATTTTTTTACACAAACAAATTGATTCGCTTTTATTAAGTCCTTTATTAACTCCCTGGAGTCATTTGAAGTACTTTTTATGATGGATGGATGCACTTTATTGGACTTCAAAATCTCAACACCCATTGGCACCCAGAATACAGCCAGGTTGAAGTCTCTTGGCGTGAGGGAGTTGAGGGAGGGAGGAGCAATGGTGGAGACCTGGCGAACAAAACCAGGGGGACAACAGATAAAGATGGAGCCGATGGAGGTAGAGACCCAGGGGGACATCAGAGGCCAGAAGGCAGAGGCGGAACCGCAGACTCAACTGAGGTAGAGACGGGGGCTCAGCAGACCATGGCAAAAGCCGGAAGGAAGGAAGAGCCCAGTAGAACCAGAGAGATGGAGGGACGAGGTGCTTCCAGAGGAGTTGAAGACTGTGATGGAGGCAGGCCAATGACTGACCAAGTCAGAGCCGGAGGGACGAGGGACCCTGGTGGAGCCAAGGGGGAGCCAAAGAGTTAGAGGGCCAAGGTGGAATCCAGTGCTCGGAGGACTAAAATGGAGCCAGAGGATCATTTTGCTAAGGTGGAGCTGGTAAAGCCTGGAAAACCTGATTCAGATCCACGCAGCAGAGTTAGAGGAGGAGCTGAGGTAAAACAACAGAAGCAGGGCCAAGAAACTATCTGTCTTTGGAAGAGGAGGTGGGAGAGGGAGGCAGTGTTGGATCACAGAAGACACAGCAGACTTGGAGATGAGTGGAACCATTGGGACGGGATGTTTAGCTTAAAAAATATCCATATTTAAAGCATTATAAACTGTAATCTCTAACTGTCGTACACACATTCACTAGAGAGTGGCATTCCAGCAGATGATGTAGGATGTAGGCATAGCGTGAGAATATGCTAGTCTCGTGAGAACCAACTTTTGTTTACAGCAAAGGAAAACCAGTCTCCTCTTGGCTTAGAGTGAAACCCTCCCTCATTTTTCTTTACAAATCCTCATTTTGTACTTCTAACTTGTGACCAGTATTTTGTCCTACGTCATCTGCTGGAACGCCACTCTCTCGTGAATGCACGTACAACAGTTAGCGAAAGCTGGAGATATTATGGTTTATAAAGTTTTAAATGTAGATGTTTTTCTTCAGAGGGCCTTTAGTAACTCCCCAGAGCCATATGGAGCACTGTTTAAGATGGATGGATGCATTTTATTGAGCTTCAAAATCTCAACACCCATGGGGATCCAAAACACAGCCAGGTTGAAGGCTCATGGTGGAGTTGAGGGAGGGAGGAGCAATTGCGTAGACCTGGTTAACGAAAACGTTGGAGGGACGAAGCGAGGTGTGGAAGACCATGGTGAAAACAGCTCAATGACTGACTAAGGTGGAGCTGGAGGGGCGAAGGAACCCCGATCGAGCTGAGGAAGCATGGAGCCCAGGTGTAGCCAAAGAGTTGGAGGGCCAAGGTGGAATCCAGGGCTCATACTTCTTTTCCACCAAGGCAATTTGAGTGCTGGTTTGGAGCCAGAGCCTCGTTTCAAATCGGTCTTTCGACACTCAAACCACCAGCTCAGAACCAGAAAAGTGGTTCATATGTAGCACCAAAACATTGCTGGTCTAGAAGTAAGAACTGCTTACGTCAGGGGCCTGAGGGCAGGGTTACCATGACTAACAAGATGAACAGAAACTTTTGACCGACATTTTTGAAATAGCAGCTCACATCATGTTGAATTTGCTGTGTTTGGATGCTGATGTACGTTCGCAAAGCCATTAACATCAATAGCAACACAACATCCGCCACTGTTGATATTAGACTTGTTTGGGATTCCTCTGTGCTGTGTGGAGCGGTCAGCATCTGGCATCGAAGTACTGCAAGAGCATTTCAAAAGCCTAAAAAGTCGTCTGCTCTCCAGACGCTCTCACGGTGCTTTGATGTTGTGTGCCGGTCGGTATGCGCGGCGCCGATGCATCTCGAGCAAGCCTGGTGTGCTTGTGTTTGCTGCTTCCACGCTAGCGTTGCTGGGAATGATGACATATATTCAGTGATTTAAGACCTGGTTCTTTAGTGGCTCTTTAGGACTGGTTCTTAGAAGGCTCGCCAGTTGAACCAACTCCGAACCGGCAATAGCCCTGGCTCTGAACTAGAACCCGGTTCATGCTATGATGAGGAGGACTGAAATGGAGCCAGAATATCCTTTTGCCAAGGTGGAGCTGGAGCCCGGAAGACCCGAGGCAGATCCACGCCACAGACTAGAGTTAGAGGAGGAGCCAAAGGGCTGAAGGAAAACAACAAAGAGGGTCTTCGGAAAAGGAGGTGGAAGAGGGAGGCTTGGTGGGATCTCAGGAGAAACAGCAGAATTGGAGAAGGCTAGAACCAGCAGAGACGGGACTGGGTGGGATGGGATATTCAGCTTGTTACCACCATCAAAATGATATATTGTAAATATTTAAAATGTTACCTAGTTTTCTCAGCATTACAACGCCAGTTATGTATGCCAATGTCACAGCACAGTTTTCACAACACTAGAGCCAATTTTCACAGGAATGAAGCCTTATTCACAGTTGTCATTTTTGTCTCTTTCTGAGATCTAAAGGAGTAATATGTTAGGAGCACAGGGGTTTGGAGGTTTGGAGCGGTCCTGGCGGGTGCTGTTAAGCCTCATTGTGAGCGTCAGTGCTCTGGCTGAGATGTGGGCGTGGAGCTAATTCAAACGGCATGCTTTTGTCCAAGAGCTGGATTACATCCTGAGTTTGTGCCGTTCGTGTCAGTGTTTACCCCCAGAGCGCTGTTTACTAAATCAAAGCTGTGATTTGTGTAGAATGAGAGAGAATGAAAAAGAGAAATATGCCAGCATATAGTATCCTGAGGGAAGTTGTGGTCTTATCACTTATGATGGTGGAAATAGATCAATCCCCCCATTGTAATTACACACTAATGCTGCTCGCAAATGTGGTTTTTCCTCGCATTGTCACACATGATGGTATCGGGACTGTGACACACTTGCGTATTTCCACATGGCAACATGGCTGGTTTTCTGGAAACAGAAAAGGTGAACAGTTGCTGAAAACATTTGTTAAGGTGTTTAAAGTGGTTGTCAGTGCATTGCTAGGTGGTTGCTAGGACTTTCTGAGCCGTTGTTAGGTGGATTCTTACTGGAGCAAGTCAAAAAAAAAAAAAACTGGCTTCAGTTTCTTCAGTTTTTATTATGTGAAAATTAAGCTTAATGGTTTTAAAAATATAATAATTGTATATAAATAATAATAATGACAGCAGTAAAAAAATGTTGTTGTTTTTTTTTTGTTTTAGTATCAGATGAAAATTAAACTTGATTGTTTAGAAAACTATAATAATTAAAAATGCAATAAAATGATAATAGTAATAATGATGATAATAATGGCAGTCATAATATACTAATTATAATAATATTAGCAATAAATAAATCCTTTTTTTTATTTTATCTTGAAATTAAGTAAAATAATTATATTTAGAAAAAAAATTATTAATAAAAAAGTAATCATTATTATAAGAAAGCATAATGATGATACCAATATTATCAAAATACTACTGCTACTAATAATAATAGCAGTAAAATATGGTGTTGTTTTTTTCTGTTGCAAATAGAAAATGATTAGAATTAGAAACCTATTATTATGATTAGTATTATTACTATTATTATTATTATTATTATTATTATTATATTACAGTAATACTACTAATAATATTCCAATTATAATAATATTAGCGGTAAATAAACTTTTTTTTTCTGTTTTGATTAGTGTTAGAAACATTATTATTATTATTATTATATTACAGTAATACTGATAATAATATGGTTATTATAATAATATTAGCAGTAAAAAAATAATTATTTTCTGTTTAAGTCAAATTAAGTTAAAAAAGAATGATAATTTGAAAAAAGTATTATTAATTTTATTATTATTATTATTATTATTATTATTATTATAAGAAAGCAGAATAATAATAATAATAGCAGTAAAAAAGGTGTTTTTTTTGTGTGTCATCAGGTAAAAAATAGAAATAATTAGAATTGAAAAACTATTATTATTATTATTATTATAAATTATTATTAACAGTAATATAAATAATAATATGCTAATTAGAATAATATTAGCAGTAAATAAATTCTGTTTTTTCTGTTTTATCATCAAAAATTATAATTAGAAAAAAACAATTATTATCAATTTAATTATCACTTTTATTTAAAAAAAAGAAGCATAACAGTGATACCAGTAGTAATAATAATAATAATAATAATAATAATAGCAGTAAAAAAGGGTGTTGTGCAATTTTTTTCTGTTTTGTCATTAGGAGTAATATAAATAATAATATACTAAATATTAATATAATAATAACAGTAAATAAAATCTGTTTTTTTTTCCTGTTTTATTGTCAAATTAAGTCAAATAATTATCATTAGAAAAATATTAGTCATTTAATTATCGTTATTATAATAATGTTACCAATAATAATAATAATAATAATAATAATAATAGCAGTAAAAAATCAGATTTGTTCATGTTTTGTCATCAGACAAAAATAGTTAGAATTAGAACTAGTAACCTATTATTATTATTATTGTTGTTGTTATTATTATTATTATTATTATTATTATTATTATTATTATTATCATTATTATTTAACAGTAATATTAATAATAATAATACTAATTATTATTATTATTATTATTTTGTTATATAGCACCCTTTATACATACAATAGGGAAGAATATAAAAACATTTTAGACAGCAAATAAATAACATTCGGTCGATTAAAAACAACAAGCAAAAATAATAATAATAACATTTTCAACATTTTTTAATAATAACATTTTAAAAAAGAAAAAACTATCTAGAAGTCATGAGCTTGCTTGAGTAAACACTAGTGATAGTGGTTGCGTAAGTGATTCCAGTGTTTACTGCTTCCAGACACTTTTTTTCGTGCACGTCTATGTCTGGAGTTTCTATTTAGGAATGACCTCAGAGATAAGCTGCGCTCCACACGGCACTTCAACTGGACTAACGCTTTCACAATCTCCTTGGCCGCCATGATCGAACACCACCGAACAAGAACCAGGTTGTTTCCATAGCGACAAGGAGCATCTGTCCAAATGCACAAAGGCGAGTGGGCGTGACGAGACCCGTCACCTGTCGACTCCGTCGTATGTTTTCATTTAACATGGACCAGAGCTGTCGGAAAAAGAAGCACACAGCCCACACGCACATGTACCACCCATCCACTCACAACAGAAATGCTTCTACATGCTTCAGTCTGAACATCAAATAAAACCATTGTTGCCGTAATTGCCAAGATCTTCTCAATGAAGCACAACGACTGCATGATTTCAGTTCCTAGGAGCTTTAAAGTGACACTGAGCTGCCATAACTCTTTTTTTCAACTTTAAAGGGAAAAACATTCAGAGCATACCAGCTGCTGCCTAATAAGTGTGAACTGACATTTCCAGTTCTCAGCTTCTGCACTGTAATTCATAAAGATCGCATGGCTTTCATTGCCAGCTGGAATGCAGAGCTCACGTCAGTCATTTAGACACAGCTGCTGATGATGGCTAGGGTTGGATGGTGACTTTCAGCAGGATGATCCGAGCTTGACACGTTGAGGTGTTGATGCGCTCACTGGTGTTCCTCAGACACATGTTCTTACATCATACACGCTGTCCTGTATAGATTAAAGGGAGCTGTCATCATCTGCTCATCCTGATGTCATCTGAAACATTTTCTTGTTTGTTTTTTAAAGGCAGACTTTTAGATGTGGTATCCGAAAGATTAGGCAGCTGACTTGTTGGAAGCGTTTGTGCACGAAAGTACCTCCCGAAACTGATTTGCGACAAATTTCTGAGGCAGCATAGTAGTTTAATGATTGACAACTAAATAGAGAGAGCCTTGGTTGCAGCTAAGTGAATATTTAATTACAATACTACAGTAATTTGTGGTGGAAAAGTCCAGAATGTGCATTTACACCAAAACCTACCACCAACCACAACTTACAATTCTTTATTTTTTAGCTCAACTGTCGTTGAATTGAACACAGAGGATAGAGATACACAGTCTTGGCCAAAAATATTGGCACCCTTGCAATTCTGTCAGAAAATGCAACACTTCTCTCAGAAAATTTTTCCAATTGCAAATGTTTTGGTATTCACATGCTTATTGTTTTTGTTTGCACTGCAACAACACACAAAATCTGAAGAAAAGTCAAACTTGATAGAATTTTACACAGAACTCAAAAATGGACTGGACAAAATGACTGGCACCTTGTCAAAATTGTAAGAAATAATTGCTTTTCAAGCATGTGATGCTCCTGTAATTTGTATTTAGACACACCTGTGGCAAGTAACAGGTGCTTGCAACCAGTTAAAATGGAGAAAAGTTGACTCAATGTTTGTGTTGTGTGTCACACTGAGCATGGAGAAAAGAATAAAGTATGAAGAGTTGTCTGTGCATTTGAGAGAAAAAATGTGGAAAAACATGGACAATCTCAAGGCTACAAGTCCATCTCCAAAGATCTTAATGTTCCTGTGTCCACGGTGCGCAATATCATCAAGAGGTTTACAGCCCATGGCACTGTAGCTAACATCTCTGGATGTGGACGGAAGAGTGAAATTATTGAAAAATGACAACAAAGAATTGTTCGAATGGTGGATAAAGAACCCTGATTAATTTCCAAACAAATTCAAGCTGATCTGCAGACACAGGGTACAACAGTGTCAGCTCAAACTATCCGTCGCCGTCTAAATGAAAAGGGACGCTATGGTAGGAGACCCAGGAGGACACCACTGCTGACACCACTACATAAAAAAACAAAACTGGAGTTTGCCAAAACCTATGTGAATAAACCACAATCCTTCTGGGAGAATGTACTGTGGACAGATGAGACAAAAGTAGAGCTTTTTGGTAAAGGACATCATGGCACTGTCCCTACAGTCAAACATGGTGGAGGTTCAAAGATGTTTTGGGGTTTGCGTCACTGCTTCCGGCACTGGATGCTTTGACTGTGTGAACGGTATCATGAAATCTGATGATTACCAAAGAATTTTGGGGAACAACGTAGTGGCCAGTGTCAGAAATCTGCGTCTCCACCAGAGGTCATGGGTCTTCCAGCAGGACAATGACCCGAAACACACTTCAAAAGCACTCAGAAATGGTTACAAACAAAAAGCTAGAGAGTTCTGAAATGGCCAGCAATGAGTCCAGATCTGAATCCTATAGAACACCTGTGGAGAGATCTCAAAACATACTTGGGAGAAGGCATCCTTCAAATCTGAATGACCTGAAGCAGTTTGCAAAAGAAGAGTGGTCCAGAATTCCAGTAGAGAGGTGGAAGAAACTCATTCATGGTTACAGGAAGCGATTGATTTCAGTTATTTTTTTCAAAGTGCGTGCTACCAAATATTAAGTTAAGGGTGCCAGTAATTTTGTCTAGTGCATTTTTTTGGGTTCTGTGTGGAATTGTATAAGACTTGGCTTTTCTATCTGCTGTCTTTAACAATCAATCAGATTAAGACATTTCAGTAGACATTATGTGATCACTGGGTTCGGATGTGGCTTGTTGCCTTCCTACCTTTGTATGTTGTCTGCAGAGGCTGCATTTTTCTGCTTTTGGATGCAACCAGAGTGTTCACCCTGCTTGAATATGGATGGTGAGTGCAATTGTTAGTCTTTTAAACATTCTTCATTGAAAATCTTGCCTTTAGGCCTTGCTTTTCGATTTGGTTCATGCTTCTGCATGCTGTACCCTGGCATGTTCACAAAACACAATCAGTGGAGAATCAGTGGAGTTTGCGTGCAATTTTTCTTTTTTGTTGTATACATATCTTTTTGTGTGTGGGTTAACTATGCCAAGGCTTCTTCTTGAGTATCTGTTTTAAGAGTGCGTATGTTAAATATATGCCAAAATAGTTGTAAGCGTGGTATTTGTCCTATTATTTTACCTATACAAACCCAAATACACTGCCAGTCAAAAGTTTTTGAACAGTTTTAATGTTTTTTTTAAAGAAGTCTCTTCTGCTCACCAAGCCTGCATTTATTTGATCCAAAGTACTGCAAAAACAGTAAAATTGTAAAATATTTTTTACTATTTAAAATAACTCTTTTCTATTTGAATATATTTTAAAATCTAATGTATTCCTGTGATTTCAAAGCTGAATTTTTAGCATCATTACTCCAGTCACATGATCCTTGTGAAATCATTATGATAATTATGAGTAGATTTTTTTTTTTTCAGGTTTCTTTGATGAATAGAAAGTTCAGAAGAACAGCATTTATCTGAAATAGAAATCTTTTGTAACATTATAAATGTCTTTATCATCACTTTTGGTCAATTTAAAGCATCCTAGCTAAATAAAGGTATGCTTCCCCCAAAATTTCACTGACTCCAAGCTTTTGAATGGTATAGTGTATAATGTTACAAAAGCTTTTTATTTCAGATAAATGCTGACCTTTGGCTCCTTCTATTCATTAAAGAATCCTGAAAAAAATATGGACTCAACAGTTTTCGGCATATTAGATTAGATTGATTTGTGAAGGATCATGTGACACTGAGGACTGGAGTAATGATGCTGAAAATGTAGCTTTGATCACAGGAATAAATTACATTTTAAAATATATTCAAATAGAAAGCAGTTAATTTAAATAGTAAAAATATTTCAAAATTTTACTGTTCTGCTGTATTTTGGCTGAAATAAATGCAGGCTTGGTGAGCAGAAGAAACTTTTGACTGATGTGTATGAAACAAATTAAAGTTTGGACACACCGTAGACAAAATCACTGAGAGAAGTTATTTTAAATAGTAAAATAGTATTTTTCAAAATTGTACTACTTTTGCTGTATATTGGATAAAATAAATACAGTCTTGGTGAGCAGAAGAGACTTTTTACTGGTAATGTATGCTGCCAATCAAAAGTTTGGACACACCATAGACAAAATCCCTGAAGCTGTCAAACACATCAGTTCATTTGGGGCTCACTGACTTCTACCCTCTCATGAAGACTCCCAATATAATCAATGAAACCATCTACACTGCATAATGCATCTCATTTACACTGTATTTACACTTTGTTGGTCGGGATTTACGAGTGTGCAGAACTCAGTAAACCCAACATGTTTGTGAATGGCAGTAGTGCTTCAAAAAAAAAAAAAAGCATGCAAGAAAAAATAATTAGCATATTCGCAAAAAATATCGTTTTCAACCCTCTTTCTGAGCCCCTGAAGTGTTTTGAACACATTATCCATATTAAATCGTCATTTACAGAAACAGCATTATAAAATTGTTTACTTACGGTTTGCGATGCAACTGCTGTCAGATCCAGTACAGTTGGCTGCTTCCTCTTTCTACAAACGTTTCTTTGTGAACTGTCCATTGCACTGTGCCTCGTTTACAAAACAATCTGCAGTCAAACGTTCTGAACTAGCAAATAATCCTCTGATGCAATCCAGGACGCCGTTAAAAATAAACCACCAGTTGTTCCTGTCCCAGGGATGAGCTGTTTAAACAGGATGCATTGAAGAAAAAGTTCTTTCATTCTTCCATTTGCCCAGTTGTAAGGAGTTGCTCTAGCGTGTGGACTGAAAATTCAACATGCATCCGTATGCTGTGTCCAATGCAGATAGTGTCAGTGATTGTAATGGCTTCTATGGTAATTGCTTTTAATGTAATGCTCGTGTCAGATGTAAACGTGTCAACCATCAAGCGAGTGAACACGAGTGGGCGGGGCCTGTGGTGCGATGGTGTATAACTATTCATTGATGCCTTGCTCTGGAGGTGGTCATATGTGACCCTGCACCACAAAACCAGTCGTAAGTAGCATGGGTATATTTGTAGCAATAGCCATTGCCAATAACAATACTTTGTATGGGTCAAAATTATGGATTTTTGTTTTATGACAAAAATCATTAGGATATTAAAGGGGTCATCGGATGCAAAGTTCACTTTTACATGTTGTTTGAACATTAATGTGTGTTGGCAGTGTATGTACACAACCACCCTATAATGATAAAAATCCACCCAGCGGTTTTTATTTAATCTGTAAAAATAATTTCTCCTTTTTGAAAAGCCATTCTCAGCATCTTGTCTGAGACAGAGGCCACTCCCACACTCCCGTCTTACCTTAGACCCGCCTTGAATGAGCAGTCACCATTGTTTCGATGCTGGAGAATGTAATAATGAACACAGTAGTCGTCATTTACTCCCGACATCTGAGCCGCTGACGATGCAGTGGATTATGTTTGTTCGTGAAGGGAATGTGCCTCCCGATCTCCCAATCCATTATCCGTCTGTGTCCGCTAAATGCAGCTAAAGTAAACGGGCTCGTCACTCCACAGAGAGAAGAGAGGGGCGGGGCGAGCAGAGCTCATTAACATTTAAAGCAACATCGACCAGAACAGGATGATTTTCGCGGAGCTGATAAAAGGTGTTTTTTACACTACCATTGAGAATTTTTAACCAAAGCATGTTATAGACTTTTCATTAAGACCCTAAAGAATCATATCAACTTGTGGAAAATGGGCATCTGATGACCCCTTTAAGTAAAGATTATGTTCCATGAAGATATTTTGTAAATATTCTACTGTAAATATATCAAAACATAATTTTTGATTAGTAATATGCATTGCTAAGAACTTCATTTGGACAACTTTAAAGGTGATTTTCTCAATATTTAGATTTTTTTGCACCCTCAGATTCCAGATTTTCAAATAGTTGTATCTCGACCAAACATTGTCCTGTCCTAACAAACCATACATCAGTGGAAAGCTTATTTATTCATCTTTCATATTATGTGTAAATCTCAATTTAAAAAAAAAAAAGACCTTTAGGACTAGTTTTGTGGTCCAGGGTGACATTTGCAAATGTATTTGCCCATGTGATGTCACAAATCCCCCACTATCCAAATAAGCCATGTCTGGAGCTTAGTTAAAGAGATAGTTCACCCCAAAATGATAATTTTGTCATTAATTACTCATCCTCATGTCGTTCCAAACTAGAAAGACCTTCTTTCATCTTCAAACCACACATTAAGATATTTTTGATGAAATCCGAGAGCTTTCTGACCTTGCATAGACAGAAAATGCAATTACCACATTCAAGGCCCAGAGAGGTAGTAAGGACATTGTTAAAATAGTCCATGTGACATTCAACCATAATGTTATGAAGCTACAAGAATACTTTCTGTGCACAAAGAAAACAAAAATAATTACTTTATTCAACAATTTCTTTTCTTCCATGTCAATCTTCAATGTGCGTTCACGAGAATATCACAACGCATGCATGTGTTACTGCAGAAACAGGAGTGAGAAAGTATTTTTGTAGCTTCATAACATTATGGTTGAATCATTGATGTCACATGGACTATTTTAACGATGTCCTTACTACCTTTCTGGGTCTTGAATGTGTCAATTGTGTTGCTGTATACGCAGGGTCAGACAGCTCTTGAATTTCATTAAAAATATCTTAGGTCTTATGGGTTTGAAACAACATGACGGTGAGTAATTAATGACAGAATTTTTATTTTTGGGTGAACTATCATTTTAAATAAATGCTTTTTGATATAATCAGGATGTTGTATGCTATGAAACTTGCAAAGATGTTTTAATGATACAAAGACCTCTTATACCAAAAGATTAAGGAAAATTAGATTTCTCATATCACGACTCATCTCAGTATCAACTTGATAAAGAAGTACCAGTACTTTTGACAGCGCCACTGAAGAACGAGTAGGTGTATCCAAACAAACATTTAGCCTGTACTCTTTGTAACTCATAACGTCTGATAAGAATGTCCGTGATGCCTGTTTGGAGAGTTATCGGGCAAACGGCTGCAGTTTTAGTCATTTCCCATAAAAGAGTCCATCTGTTGCCTCCACGGACCAGAAAGAGCGGATGTTAATTGTGCCTGGTTGTTGAAACAAGTAGAGTTTGTTACCCTTTTCCAACGGACGGATTTGTAAACACAAGGTGACTGGCACATAAAAGCAGCCATTGTCATTTCCAGTCTGTGCCAAAGGCTCAGAGACCCATGGGAGGCTCACAGAAAGGAGAGGAGCCTTCTGTGCAAACAGACAATCTAGAGTTCCAGTCAGATCCGATTGGAGGTGTAATTCATCAGAGCGGATCGCCCCTCCTGCCACCTGAGCACAGTGCTGGGTCAATGGCAAATTGCCTATTGCTTATCTGGAATGTTCTGATTACCGAAAAGCTTCCGTAACAACAGATTTTCTTCATTATGGATGACATTATAATGTCACTGTTCACCATTTGCCAATTTTTCTCTCTTAGGGCAAGGGATTGTTTGGCGTATTGGTGAATAATTTTGTTTTCTTTGCACAAAAAAAGTACCCTCGTAGCTTCATAAAATTACGGTTGAACCACTGATGTCACATGGAATATTTTAAAGTTGTCCTTAGTACCTTTCTGGGCCTTGAACGTGGTATTTGAAAGCTCTCAGATTTCATTTAAAATATCTTGTGTTCTGAAGATGAACGAAGGTCTTATGGGTTTGGAACGGCATGAGGGTGAGTAAATAATGTCAAAATTTTCATTTTTGGGTGAACTATGCCTTTAAAGATTAGGGTGGTATTTTTTTTTTTGGTATTAAAAAAGGATATTTATTTTGAGATTTGCTAAAGATTACTCTAAACAGTGTTATTGTATTGTAAGAGTGTTAGATGGTGGCAAATGGAAATCTAAATATGATCTAAATCAAGCTGTTTAAACTTTATACAGTTAAAATGATTTACAATGTAACATTTTCTGTGAAAGCATTTAGTCTGTTGGTGTATTTCATGGAAAGTTTGAATTGAAATCCATTTATGTATGAAGTCTTTGTCCATACATCTCTGTATGAATGTGCGCTTAGTTACTGTTTTGCAAAGCTGGTTTCAAGGCCATACTAATGATGTATGTAGCATGCTAGTCAAACATTGCTCAGCCGCCCACCTAGCAGGTTTAATTAACTCAAAGTTTCTGTTTTCCCTGAAAGCTAGAGGCTTTTCCGGTAAATGTCTTTGTGGATCATTAATTCTGACGGTCTGACACTGGACAGCTATTCATCACAGGCAGTAATGAATGACATTCTCAGAGCATTAGAGCATCAACCACCTTGAAGTCAGTGAGGAAGAGCGAGACAGCAGAGGACAGTGAAAAAGGCAGAATGAATATGCTCTCTTACAGTAATACTGACACTCCTCGGCTACACGCTCACGTTCTTAACAGCCGGTTAAATATATCTCCTACATGCCTGGGCACGCTTGTCACAAAGCATTCTCTTTAATCAGGATCTGTCACAGGACTTTATTAAGTGTATGAAAACTGACATCTCAGCTGGTGAGGGATGAAAGGCGTCGGTTTGGGCCAAGTTTGCATTATTATTTACTCTGAATTATGGCAGGTAGGGCAAAACGTTTTTATCAAATTACTTGAAGGGATAGTTCACCCAAAAATGAAAATAACCCCATGAATTACTCACCCTCAAACCATCCTAGGTGTACATGACTTTATTCTTTCAAACGAATACAATCGGAGTTCTATTAAAAAATGTTCTTGCTTTTCCAAGCTTTATAATGGCAGTGAATAGTTTTAACTAAGGATATTTTTCTCACACAAATGCATTGATTTGCTTCAGAAGGACTTTATTAAAGGAGAAGTCCACTTCCAAAACAACAATTTACAAATAATTTACTCACCCCCTTGTCATCAAAGATGTTCATGTCTTTCTGTCTTCAATCGTAAAGAAATTATGGTTTTTGAGGAAAGCTTTTCAGGATTTTTCTTCATATAATGGACTTCAGTTGTGCCCCCAATTTGAACTTCCAAAATGTAGTTTAAGTGCAGCTTTAATGGGCTCTAAACAATCCCAGGCGAG
>JAHKKF010532002.1:0-12978 GCA_019740295.1 Labeo calbasu
TTCGTTATATCTGTCGTTCTATAATTCTCTCTATTGTTATATCTATCTGTCTGTCTATCTATCTATCTATCTATCTATCTATCTATCTATCTATCTATATATCTATCTGTCTATCTATCTATCTATCTATCTATCTATCTATCTATCTATCTGTCTATTTGTCTGTCTATATCTATCTGTTGTTCTATCTATTGTTCTATCTGTCGTTCTAATTATCGCTCTTTCTATCGTTATATCTATTGTTCATTCCGTCTTTTGCAATATCTATCATTCTGTCATTCTATCATTCATTCTATCGCTGTATTGAATCATTCTGTCATTTATTCTATCTATCATTTTGTTGTTCATTTTATCTTTTATATCTATCATTCTATCGTTCATCATATCATCCTATCTACTGTTCTATCATCTATCTATCTATCTATCTATCTATCTATCTATCTATCTATCTATCTATCTGTCGTTCTGTTGTTCTATCCATCTATCGTTCTATCTATCTAATGTTCTATCTATCTCTTGTATTACTGATATATTTTACTTACAGTAAATCAATACTTGAGGGAATTTAAGTCAGCTTCTGTATCTAGAGATGGTTTCGAGTGTGTAGGAGAAACCTGCTTACTGCAGTACACATTTAGAGAGGTGTTGCATAATAGGGTAGCACTTACAAAATATTCTGTTTATTTATTTATGAGTTATTATTTTTTTGTTTTTTTGCTTTTTTGTGTTTAAATCGGTTCCTCCCAGCATGTGTTTAGCAGCCGTCAGTATTATTTTTCTCTGAAAAAAAATCTTTCATAGCTCAGCAGTCTTCTTGTCAGTTATATTTTGCAAGTATCAACTTAATCTCCAGTTTTTCTCCTAAATTTACTTAGTAGAAATTGAATGGTTGACATTCAGTGAGAGCAAAGTGCTACAAAATGAATGTGTAGAGCAGCTCAGATCATTTGATTTAGTGTGAATTTGATGAGAAATGTTTAGGTATGTATTGAAATTTGAGCCATTTATTTATTTTCCTTCAAGGCAACTCACAATTCAGTTGAGCTGAATGAATAAAAGTGCTTCATTTCATTTAGGTGCCTGAAAGTAACACTTTGCTAATACTGTATAATGCAATTTGTGTTGTTTTATTGATTATATGAAATATGTTAGCTTAGTTTTTGTCTTTCCCTTTTCAAGTAGGAGATATATTGATTGTAAAGAGCTGCACAGGAGTTGCAAAAGAACTGACTTAATATAAAAAAAAGGTAGAAAGCAAATGGGTTGATGTTTTTTGCGTCTTCTTTACAGGTTATCCGGAATTAATATTCCTGTGCCCATAGTCAGCAACAAGAACTGGCTACGGCTTCATTTCGTCACAGACAACAGTCATCGACATAAAGGATTCAGTGCTCAATATCAAGGTACATTTGAAATAGATTTTCATTTAAATAAGGAATGATTCACATTCATGTTCTGGTAATTGCTTAAAGCAAATCGAACAAAAACATGTCCAGGTTATATCTGATTCAATATTCTTGTCAGAATTCTTGTTTTTCAATATTCTTGTCCTATTCTACTTGTTCCTGTTTCCCTCCTTACTTGTGTAGCTGACTGTTGTGGATGAGCTTTGTTTTGTTTTTGTTTTTCATCTATCTAAACTAAGCTAGAATTCTTAATTTCATTTTGCCTTATAATGCAAAATATAACTTTTGGGCCATAGTATGAGCTAGATCTCTATTACAGGATTCACCTTTTCACTCTAAGTAATTACATGCAGGCTGCAATATCAGAAAAACCTTTAATTACCTTGTTAATCTTAATCAGCTCATAATTACAGTAAATTACTTGATATCTTATAACGAGGATTGGAAGATGACCTGTCAAAAAGTTGAATCAAAGCATGATCCACAAGTTATTTTCAATTAATTTGATTGCAAGCAAATCTAAGAGATGAATTCCAGAACTAAAATAGCAGCAAAGCCACGAGAGTTTATGTTTTCTCACACACAATACACGTCTCACAGGAACCATTTTGTCACATATTGTTAATTTGTTTTTTAATTAACTAAGTTTATTAGATAAACTATCGCTCATATCATTTGCAGCAGGCTTTTTAAATCTCACCTACACGGAATGAAAATGTGCCTAATTTTGTTTGTTTTTTTTTGCTGAGCAGTGAAACGATCGGGAGATTTTAAGTCAAGGGGAGTGAAATTATTACCCGGAAAAGACAACACGAGTAAATTTTCAATAAGTAAGTGTGTTTTCTTTCTCTCTGTACAATTTAATACACACAGTCACTTGTCAAAAAGTTTCTGAATGCATTTTTACAAATGTAGGGTAAGGGTTTGTTATGTAAGGGTGGGTGACATGACCAAAATCTTATATCACAATATAAGTAATTTCAATAACAGTGTATATCATTATATAGTTTTTTTTGCTTTAAAGGGATAGTTCACCTAAAAATGAAAATTCTGTCATTAATTACTTACCAATAAGACCTTCGTTCATCTTCAAATGAAGATAGTTTTGATGAAGTCCAAGAGCTTTCTGACCTTGCATAGACAGCAATGCAACTAAAACGTTCAAGGCCCAGAAAAGTATTAAGGACATCATTAAAATAGTCCACGTGACATCAGTGATTCAACCGTAATGTTATGAAGTTACGAGAATACTTTATGCGACAATTTCTTCTTTTTCGTGTTAGTCTCTGCTGCACGTTCAGGAGAGTACCATGACCTATGCGAAAGATTTCTCTAATTTGTTGTTTGATTAACAGATTAGGCTGCTGTCACTTTAAGAGCGAATGCACGGATCTACTGATCTACAGAAGTAGTGATACATATGTGTGAATTATAATGTTAAAGGGATAGTGCACCCAAAATTGATTTACTCACCCTTAAACCATCCTAGGTGTATATGAACGTTTTAATGGCAGTGAATGGCTGTTGAGATTTTGATGTCCAATAAAAGGCATTCATCCATCATAAAAGTGCTCCCCATGGCTTCGGATTTTGATATATAAGCCAAAAGGAGACTGGTTTTCCATAGCTGTAAACAAAACTAGGTTCTCACGAGACTAGCATATTCTTACGCTACGCCTATGTCCTACATCATCTGCTGGAACGCCACTAGAAGCTAGGGATTACTGTTTAGAAAATTATGAAGTTGTAAATATGGATATTTTTTCTACACAAATGCATCGATTTGCTTCAGAAGACCTTTTTTAAAAGAGTAGTTTACTTCCAGAACAAAAATGTACAGATAATGTGCTCACCCCGTTGTCATCCAAGATGTTCATGTCTTTCTTTCTTCACTCGTAAAGAAATTGAGGAAAACGTTTCAGGAATTATCTCCATATAGTAGACTTCTATGGTGTCCGCAAGTTCAAACTTCCAAAATGCAGTTTAAATGCAGCTTCAAAGGGCTCTAAACGATCCCAGCCAAGGAACAAGGGTCTTATCTAGCAAAACAATCTGTAATTTTCTAAAAAAATAAATAAAAATGTATATACTTTTTAACCTCAAATGCTCATCTTGTCTAGTTTGTACTCTGTGTATTCTGGTTCGATACAGTTGTATGTCAAAAAAAGTCCCATCTCATTTTCTCCTCCAACATCAAAATCATCCTACATCGCTGCAGAAGTACAGACTCAGTGTTTACAAAGTGAACATGCAAAGAAGGTCAAACGCCCTTTACAAAAAATAGCAGCGATGTAGGACGATTTTGAAGGTGGAGGAGAAAATGAGATGGGAGTTTTTCAACATATTCTAACTGTCTTGAACAAGACTGCACAGAGTATGCATGTGCATGGCAGAGCTAGACAACACACAAGCATTTGAGGTTAAAAAGTATATACATTATTTATTTATTTATTTTAGAAAATGACTGATCGTTTCACTAGATAAGACCCGTATTCCTCGGCTGGGATCATTTAGAGCCCTTTGAAACTGCATTTTGGAAGTTCAAACTCACAGGAACCATAGAAGTCCACTATATGGAGATAAATGGGGTGAGTACATTATCTGTAAATTTTTGTTCTGGAAGTGAACTACCCCTTTAACGCCCCAGAGCTGTGTGGAGTACTTTTTATGATGGGTGGATGCACTTTATTTTGCTTCAGAATCTCAACAACCATTCACTGCAATTATAACCCTTATGAAAATTAACCATGGTTTTGCTAAAAATAAAACCAAAAAACCACAGTTACTATACTTAAACCATAGTAACTACAAATTAACCATGGTGTGGGTATTCTAACCATAGTTTAACCATGGTTTTTGTTGCAAAATTGTGGTTTTAATCAATACGCCAAAAACATGTTTAGTACACTTTTACTATATTTAAACCATGGTTAATTTTCATAAGGGAAAGGGACTTTTTTGATATACACTGCCCTCCAAAAGTTTGGAAACGCCCTAGAAAAGTGGGGTTTTGGACAATATTGGCATGAATCCTTTTTAATTTGTGATAATTTTGCACTGATAAAGGACAACACAAAGTACGAAAACATATTTTATTACATAAACAAAAACTTAAATTTTCGATTCATCAAAATATCCACCATTAGCAGCAATTACAGCTCTGCATAATCTGGGCCTAAATTCATTGTATTCTAAGCTTAATTGGCAATCAATTGTTAAAGCTATTAAGGTGTGCTGACCAAGTTTAAACCAGTAACCAGGCATCACAGCTGGCAAATGGGCATGTCTGACTTTGACATGTATATATTGCCATTATTATTAAAATTATTATTGCTGGTCTTCAATGATAATGTCAAGTTACTTTAATGTGTTTGCACCAAAAAATAAGGATTCATAAGGATTTATACTGATATTGTCCAAAACCACACTTTGCCAGGGGTGTTTCCAAACTTTTGGAGTGCAGTGTATCTCCAATTATATTCATCTGAAAGAATAACGTCATATACACCTAGTATGGCTTGAGGGTAACTAATTCATGGGGTACAGTAAGGATCATTTTTGGGTGAACTATCCCTTTAATGTAGCAAATTACAACATTTTTTGTGAGGATATGTTTGGCAACCTTAAACAATCAATGTTTACCCTAGTGAAAAATAAATATACTAAAATGTATTTAAAATGCATTCATTTAATGCTAAGTATACTACAAATACATTTACATTCTATGTACTTAAAAGAAATACCCTGCAATTATACTTTTAGCATACTAAACTGGTATATTTAAAGTCTGCTAAATTGGAACAACTAATTTTGTACTTTAATTGTGCGGAAATAGTGCTGAAGTATATTTGATTGTGCTAAAGTGGAAGTATAATATTGTTTTTTAAATGTGAAATATTTAGAGATCATACAATCCTCATCAGTAGTGACATTAAAACATAATCTAGGCTTAATATTTAGAAATGTGCATTGTGCACAAGGAGGACTGTAATAATAAAGTTTAATTACAATTAAGTTAATGGACTTGAATTATACTTAGTATAAAGTAAGTGCATTTTAAATCTATTACTTTTTACTAGGGTATTCAGCTCTCTCATAGAATACCTGGGTTCTAGTCTCCCAAAAACCCCAAAATATATATTTTTTTAGCTGTTTTTGGTTGTGTAACTCATCGTGTAGGCTCGTTCAAGTAGAAACCAAGCAGCTTTAAGATCTGCTCTCCAGTGCTGCTGCATGTCATGCGTAATTATGGCTGTTAATACTGTAGCTCTAATGTCATAAAAGCTCTTCGCTGCTTAATTTCTTTCAGATGTGCATCCCCGTTAATTGTTTAATATTCCGTAGATGTTATTCCGCCGGTGATTCCGCATCTACACCTTCAAAGCCCGTGATTCATAAAGCGCGAACAATGCCACATATTTGTAATCCTCTCGCTTGCCATTTAGCAAATGGATCAAAGGAAATTAGAGCATCCAACGAAACAGAAATCTGCATTTTGATTAATTGAGCTTAGCTTGACTTACAGAAGCTCCTCGGAAGAGAATGTCAAATCTGTGGAGCGAGCGGCTTCAGAGGGCACACAGGTGGCTGGATTTCACTCCAACTGAGTTTAATTACTGGCCATCCAAACCACCGGCCTAACCTGGATACGGACCCAAACCACACGCTCCGGCGGACACCCGATCGCTATCTATGGAAATGATTTGTGCACGCAGGGTCCTTTTTTTATGGCTCCACGTGCAGCGTCGTCGTAATGAAACGCCGCATGATTCATTTCGCCCCTCGACAATGTAGCACTCCAAACACTTAATTACAACTGGATAGACTTTTTATGAGCCTCTATTTCACAGTGTCTGCATCACGCATTCGGAAATATGAGTTATGGGTGAATTATCGAGTCTTATTCAGGACCCCGGTCTGCTGCCAAACCCCCTTTTCTAAACGCTCCCCTTAAATTATCCGCATAACGTCGCCTCCTGTGGTAATTATCCCATGCTAAAGCCTATTTATGGGCTAGATATTGCACCAACTTGTCTTTTGATTAAGGATGAAACTCCATGACTGTTAACAAGGCTGTGTTGTGGAGAGCATGATCACAGGTGAAGATGGTTTCGTGTTTTGGCTCATGTCTCCATATGCTCTTTCTCCTCCCACAGTGAATGAAGGGATGGTCAAGCAGGTCTCCAACTTCTGCCCGGACCCCGGGGAACCGGAGAACGGCAAACGCATTGGCACCGATTACAGGTAGACAGGCTGTCCACGACATCGGATATATGGATGCAGTTTTGTTTGAAGAAAATGGTGTGGGCAGTTGTGATGTCATGCGGTTGTGAACCTTTAGCTCATGAATATTAATTAGGTCATGCGTATAATATATATAGCCTATAAAGGAATTCTTTAAATTCTTGAAGTATCCAAAATTAATGAAACATGTTTTGACATATGTTGTCTGTTGCATGTTCAGTTTTATAGTTTCTACTTTATTTGCTTAAATATTCATATTTTGCTTTGCCTAAATGCTATTTTAGCAAAATATTAATTGAATATTCAGTATTAATTTAAATTTTTAATATTACACTTATTTTTAATATTAAATTAATTTATATTAAATAAGCCAAAATTACATTGTACTGATAGAAATATTTTTATTTTCTAAGATATTAATCATTTTTGCTAAAATTTAAGGATAAATATCGTTATTATTAAATTAGCAAAAAATAATAAAAAGACATTTAATGTGATATTTTATTAATATATAATTTAATTTATTTAATAATAATTTAGCATAAATACTGATGTTATGTTTTCCAGAAAACCAATTTACAGTATGTGAGCATATGAATTTATGCATTGAATTTGCTTTAACATTACACATTTTTTATTTGGTTAAATATTAATATTTTGCTTTGCTTAAATATTATTTCAGCAAAATATTTGTTTTATATTATTCTAGCAAAATTGTCACATTTAATGTTATATTTTCTGTTTTGTTTGTCAAATATTCAAAATTTTGCAAACTGTTAAGTTAAATATCTCAAATATTAGATATTAGCAAATATTAGATAATATTAGCAAAATATTTATTTAATATTATTTCAGCAAAATTGGCACATCTAATGTTATTTTCTATTTTATTTGTTCAAATATTAATAATTTTGCAAACTATTAAGTTACATATTTTGATTTATTAAATTAGCAAACATAAAAAAGTGTTTCATATTCTGTTTTATTTCCTCAAATATTTGTTATAGATGTATTTTTATTTCAAATATTAATCATCAAAAATTAAATTATATTAGCAAAAAACAAATGCTATATTTTATTAATATATACGCAGACATGTGATATTTTATTAATATATTTATGCAAATAAATAGTATTTTATTTGCTGAAATATTATTTTTTATATTTATTTAGCCAAAATAATTTAATTGTTATTTAATAAATCTCAAATATTAATAATTTTGAAACTATTAAGTTAAATATATCAGTTTTATTAAATTAGCAAACATAAAACATTTAGTGTTTTATTTCTTCAAATATTAATTATACATATATATTTTCTCAAATATTAATTATATCAAATATTACTTTTGCAAAGTTAAATATGTCAAAAGTTAAATTTGCACAAAAAAAAAAAAGAATGTTACATTTTATTAACATACATGCAAACATATTTTGTTTTCTTATTTTAATGTTGTTGTTAAAATAATAAATGATTCAATAATTTAATATTAGTTTAGCATAAATAGTTCTGATTTTATTTAACATTTTCTTAAATGTAAATGTTTGGGCCGAATATTAATTTAGCAAATATGAATTTTCATTTAGCAAATATTTATGCATTTAAATAGAAATTTTTTACTTTTATTTTTATTTAAATTTGAATAAATTTAATCTTATCGTAAAGTATTACTGATGCATATTGCTGCTGTGATATGCGGATAACAGTTGCATTAAAAAGGAATAAATGACGTAAAGCAAAAACGGGGACAAAATTAGCAATGCAAACAAAGAGTTATGGGAACATTTCCTCAAGGATGCCTATGCCGAGGTATTTTGCTAGCAATGAATTCCCTGATTATATTCGTACCTGACATTTGCTCTGACACGAGGCCGCGGCACGCAGCGCTGATCAATCTGTCGACACGCGTGGGAGGCGCTCGAGGAGAATTCCTTCATTGATTCTCTGGCTTGCGTATTTGTTCTCTCTTCAACACGGCAGCATCGGTGCGGCGGTTCATTTCACCTGTGACGGAGACCACGTGCTTCAGGGATCCAAAAGCATCACGTGCCAGAGGGTCGCAGAGGTGTTCGCGGCCTGGAGTGACCATAGACCCGTCTGTAAAGGTTAGACTATTGCTTTCAGTAAAGCCTCTAAGGAAGACTAAACCAGACATCGGATCTGCTCATGTACCGTAATCCCACAATTCCCTACCACTGATTCTTGGTTTTGATTACAGCTCAGTTTGAAAAGAATACTTCACACAAATGTGAAAATTGTCATAATTTACTTTGACCTCATGTTGTTCCAAGCCTGTATTATTTCCTTTTCTTTTATGAAATCCTATTTTAAATACAATGGAAGTGGATAGTTATTTACTGCTAAGTGCAACATGACTCATGCTTTTTTTAAAACTGAACAGTGGAAATTAGATTTATGACTGTTTTTATGATGCTTTTGTGTCGTTTTTTGTTCTTTTTGAAGCTTGACAGTAAATTACTTTTATTTCATGAAAAAAAGCAGCTCATGTGGACATGAGGGTGAATAAAAAAAATCTTCATTTTGAAGAATCTATTCATTTAAAGTTTACTTATGCAAAACCTCTGTCCACAAAAACGTTTTTGTGTCTCTGTCAGTCTTCTGTAGTTCGTTATAAATGACTACTGCTTTGTATTTCTGTATGTTTTGCAGCGAAAACATGTGGGATGAACCTCTTCGGTCCTTCAGGAACGTTTACATCGCCTAATTTTCCCATCCAGTACGAGAGTAATTCGCAGTGTGTGTGGATTATCACCGCCAGTAACCCCAATAAGGTACAACAATAACCTGCACACACACATTGCTCCATATCTGACTCGAACTCCAAGCTTTTTATGAGCATGTCAATATCTTATATCTGAAAATGACATATTTAATAAAAAAGTAGTTCCAGCATGATTCTGTCTTTTTTTTTGTTTTTTTAACAATACTAACAGTAACTGTGGTAAATAGGGTATTTTGGTTAGTTTTTAAATGCATTTAGAAGGATATATATATATATATAAAAAAAATATATAATATTATATATATATATATATATATATATAAACACATATAATAAACACATTTAATTCTTCTTAAATTAAAATCAAATCAAAAAGGATTTTTAAATGAAAAATGAAAATGTCAATATTAATTTTAAAAAATGTTTTTACAGTGATGTAATTCTTTTAGTATAAAAATGTGTACAATACTAATTTAGTAACAGTATTAATTTAAAAAGTAACATTAATTTAGCGCAGATATATTGATTTAATGATAAATTGTATATTTTATTTTCCCAAATCAAACCAAAACCTTTTTTATGATAATCAACGTCTTAGGTCTAAAAATTACATTTAATTAAAAAAAAATATGCAGTTACAAAATGATTATGTCTTTTTTTATTATTATTATTTTACAGTGCTAACAAAAGCTGTAGTAAAAAGGAGTTTCTTAGGTATTTAAATCAGTAGTAAAACAAGTATTTTCTTTTTTCGAAACGCATTTAATGTCATGTATTTTTTATTTTTATTTTAGTGTGATTGTTTTTGAGATGCTTCTCTTTTTCTTTAATTAAAATGAATGAATGAATAAATGAATGTTTTTTTTTTTTTTTTTTAATAATTTACAATATTAACAATAGATCAGATAGTCAAAAAGGTGTTTTGGCATTTAAAGCCATGGTGTAATGTCTTTATTTTAGTATGATTTTGCAGAAAATGCAATAAAATTTGAACTTTGCAAATCCATCGTGCAAAGATAAATGAGGTAATAACGTTATGTGTGTTAGGGCTCATTTGCATAAAATGAATTAATGATTAAAAGTATAAAAGTACATTTTATTCGTATAAAACAGATGATTCCAAGTGATTCTTTTATTTATTTATTTATTTAATTATTGTTTTAATCATTTACAATATTAACAATAGATGTAGTAAATAAGGTGTTTTGGCATTTAAAACCATGGTGTAATGTCTTTATTTTAGTAAGATTTTGCAGAAAACACAATTAAATTTGAACTTTGCAATTAGATTGTGCAAAGATAAATGAGGTAATAACGTTATGTGTGTAAGGGCTCATTTGCATAAAATGAATTAATGAATGTTGTATTATTTTTGCTAATTTAATAGTGTATTTTCATTTTTTTTTTAATAAACCAAAGGCTTTTTATGAGCATAAAAGTAAATTTTATTAGTATAAAACAGGATTTCATGTGATTCTACCATTTATTTATTTATCTTCAATATTAACAATAGATGTAGTAAATAAGATGTTTTTGCATTTAAAACCATGGTGTAATGTCTTTATTTTGGTATGATTTTGCAGAAAACGCAATAAAATTTGAACTTTGCAATTCCGTAGAGTAAAGATAAATGAGGTAATAATGTTATGTGTGTTAGGGCTCATTTGCATAAAATGAACGAATGAATGAATATTGTATTATTTTTGCAAATTTAATGTTGTTTTTTTAAAAAAAATTATAAACCAAAGGCTTTCTATGAGCATAAAAGTGTATTTTAGTAGTATAAAATAGGATTCCAATGACCATTTTTTATTTATTTATTTTTTTAATGTACAATATTAACAATAAATGTAGTAAATAAGGTGTTTTGGCATTTAAAAGCATGGTGTAATGTCTTTATGATTTTGTTTTTGAGAGGCTTTTCTGTTTGCTTTTTGCGCTGTTGAAACCTGCCGTTGCGAGAGGTTCCTGATGAGGTTATCAATACCTCACATTAGAACTGCAATCGCTCTCCTGGTTCTTGTGCCCCGAAGTGCAAGACAAATTAGACCTCATCGATGAAAACTTCTTCATCTTCCCCCACGGCATGTCAGATATAATGCAATTCTGGTTTTTAAAAAACCTGAAAAGTTTTTTTAGCCATTATATAATGAAGGATTTGCAATTTACAGTAGGTTTTGTGAGTCAACAGTTTCTCAACAGCACGAGCTCTTGTCCCAAACGGCACATTTCAGGTGTAGGTTTTCGATTATTTTATACCCATTTCATGCCAGGCCATTAACAACTAGCAAATAGCTGATTCGTGTCCTCAATTGCTGCTAAATCTGAGCTTTCCTCTGGTGAGAAATGCAAATGAGCCCTAACACACATAACATTATTACCTCATTTATCTTCGCCCGACGGAATTGCAAAGTTCAAATTTTATTGCGTTTTCCGCAGACCCATTATTAGAGACCCATGGGCAGCTCATTGGCATTATTATTGTGTTAACACAATAAATGAAGTTAATATATGAACTTAAGGGGACGAAGCAGGACTTTCTTATGGTTGCCTGATTGTTTTCATTAGTAAACCACTAATAATATCAGTGTAAGCGTTGTAAGAGGTTTTTTTGCGCATACGGACCGCCTGCAAGCTGTGTACGTGTAAATGAGTGATTCTGAATCAGCGTGTGGGTGTTTATACATCATCTCATAGGAGAATTCTGACATTTTTGGAAACGAATGAACATTAAAATTACGTATTGGGTTTTGAATACATTCTGGGATACAGATGACGTTTTGCAATTACGTTTTTGTTATAAAGTGGCTGACTCCTTTGTCTTGTTCATAGCTTTTATTTATCCTACATGCTATAAATAATATTTTTTATTTTACATAATATGCACTGCCGGTCAAAGGTTTGGGTTCAGAAAGATTTTTAATGTTGTTTAAACAAGTTTCTAATGCTCTTCAAGACTGCGTTTATTTGATCAAAAATACAGAAAAAAAATGATATATTGTGAAATATTATTACGATGTAAAATAGCATTCTTTTATTTTAATATACAGTAAAAATCGAATTTATTCTGTGATCAAAGCTGAATTTTTCAGTATCGTCACTCCAGTATTCAGTGTCACATGATCCTTCAGAAATCATTCTAATATAGTGTTTCATTAGTGCTGGAAACAGTTGTGTTGCTTGATATTTTTTTGGAACCTGTGATACTTTTTTCAGGATTCTTTAATGAATAAAAACTTAAATTGAATAGCATTAATTTAAAATACAAATGTTTTTTAACAATATACACTAGTGTTTAAAAGTTTGGGGTCAGTACATTTTTATTCTTTCTTTTTTTGAAAGAAATTAATACTTTTATTCACCAAGGATGTGCTAAATTAATAAAAAGTGATAGCATACATTTACATTGTTAGAAAAGATTTCTATTTTTAATAAATGCTGTTCTTTTTCATTTATGATTCATCAAAGAATCCTGGAAAAAAAAGAATCACAGGTTCCAAAAACATATTTGCCAGCACAAATGTTTCCAACATTGATAATTCTAATAATAAATCAGCATATTGGAATGATTTCTGAAGGATCAT
>JAHKKF010532005.1:0-17805 GCA_019740295.1 Labeo calbasu
GTCAAGGACTGATTGGGTTCCAAGGGTTGAACAAGGGTAAAGAAATAGTCCAAAACATCAATATTTGATCATAGCTGCCACTTCTTGATGAACGTAACATTTGGTTCTGAGAAATTAACTGCTTTGCCTGAGCGCTGTCAAATATCAGAAGCTTGACATGATTTGTACACAAATTCCTTAGGGAATGATTAGGTTTAAACAGTTAAACAAAAGTAAAAATAGTTCATACACAACATTTTTTTTTTTCAGCGTGTCAGTCTGGTTATACGCAAATCATTTTTGCATCTTTACGTAAGCAGTTGTTTGTCAATATGAAGT
The DNA here is from genome assembly GCA_019740295.1 of Labeo calbasu. Lineage (NCBI taxonomy): Eukaryota > Metazoa > Chordata > Actinopteri > Cypriniformes > Cyprinidae > Labeo > Labeo calbasu. The sequence goes on from JAHKKF010532005.1 coordinate 319, forward strand.
TCTTACCATCAGAATATGAACAGAACTTGTTTATATACGGTATATCTTGTTATTTCACTAGCACCGGCAGCCTTCACATACTGCAACAAACCTATAGGGGCCCCTGAAGAGGAATTCAAACTTGATTATTTATCTTTTGATTACTGGTTCGGAATTTCCTATGGAATTTGCCGCTTATTAAAAACCAAGATGTTCAACGGATCTTTCAGAAACACTAAGAATCTTTGCCTTTTTTCTTCATCTTTTTCTCATTTTCTTTTTTTCCCCAACCCACGCATCTTTCAGAATAGATTTTCTGGCATTTATAAAACGTCTTAAAATACCCAATGGCGCTGTCGTGATAAACACTCATCGGCAGGGAAAAATCAGACAGAGGTACGGAGACTAAAGGCCATTTACAAGCAGGATGGGATTTTGTAGGTGGTGGTGGTGGGGGGGTTGTTTGTCTTTAACTTCTAAGGTCAGGCTTTTACAGCATCTATGGATCCGCCTCTTGTTTGGGGCCGAAATTACAGCTGACACATGTGCTGACAAGATAGAGGCAATTATTGAGTTAGACAATGATCTACTGTACAGTGCAAGCACTGCGCTTTTCTTTCCCAGACAAGGAGAGAGAGACGTTTGAGAGTTACAAGGCCAGACGAGATGCCCTAACCATCCGTGAACCAGATAGTTTTTTGTTTTATCTTATACTTTAAACCATCTAAACAGAATGAACAGCATAACTGAAATTTTCCATCAAAACGGTTCTGAACTGGTGGGCCGTTTTTTCATCCAAAACATCAATATTTGATTTCAGTCACTGCTACCTTGCGAACATAACATTTGGTTTTGAGAAATTAACTGTTTTGGCTGAGCGCTGTCAAATATTGTGAATCAAAAACTCAATGATTTTTGCGCAAATTCATCAAGGACTGATTGGGCTCGAATGGTTAAACAAGAGTAAAAATAGTCTAAAACATCAGTATCTGATTATAGTTGCCACTTCATGATAAACATAACATCTGGGTCCCGAGAAATTAACTCTTTTGGCTGAGTGCTGTCAAATATTGCAAATCAACAACTTCACAAATTCATCAAGGACTGATTGGGCTCAAAGGGTTAAACAAGAGTAAAAGACAGTGTCTACAAAACGTTTTTTCATTCAAACCATCAATATTTGATTTCAGTCACTGCTACTTGGCGAACATTATATTTGGTTTTGAGAAATTAACTGTTTTGGCTGAGCGCTGTCAAATATTGCGAATCAAAAACTCAATATGACTGATTGGGTTTCGAAGGGTTAAACAAGAGTAAAGTTAGTCTGAAACATCAATATTTGATTATAGTTGCCAGTTCTTGATGAAAATAACATCGCTGTCAAATATAGCAAAAATTTATTTTGCTAATTATTGCTCAAATTCATCAAGGACTGATCGGGTTCGAAGGGTTAAACAAGAGTAAAAAACTGTGTATACAAAACATTTTTTTTTCCATCCAAAACATCAATATTTGATTTTATTCACCACTTCTTGGTGAATATAACATTTGGTTCTGAGAAATGACCTGTTTTGGCTGAGCGCTGTCAAACATTGAAATAAAAAAAACAAAAAAAAACAATGATTTTTGCATGAATTCATCAAGGCCTGATTGGGTTTGAAGGGTTAAATGAGTAAAAAACAGTGTATGCACAACATTTTTTTTCCATCTAAAACATCAACTGATTGGGTTCGAAGGGTTAAACAAGAGTAAAGAAAACAGTGTATACATTTTTTTTTTTTTTTTCGTCTAAAACATCAATATTTGATTTCAGTCACGCTTTAGCTTCTTGGCAAACGTAACTTTTGGTTGTGAGAAATTAACTGTTTTGGCTGAGCGCTGAACTACTGCAAATCAAAAATTCAATACGATTTTTGAGCAAATACATCATGGACTGATTGGGTTTGAAGGGTTAAGCAAGAGTAAAAAACTGTGTATACAAAACGTTTTTTCATCCAAAACATCAATATTTGATTTCAGTCACCACTTCTTGGTTAACGTAACATTTGGTTCTGAGAAATTAACTGTTTTGGCGGAGCGCTGTCAAACATTGAAAAAAAAAACAAAAACAAAAAAACAATGATTTTTGCACAAATTCATCAAGGACTGATTGGGTTCGAAGGGTTAAATGAGTAAAAAAACAGTGTATGTACAACATTTTTTTGCAGCTAAAACATCAATATTTGATTCCAGTCACCACTTTTGGCTGAGCACTGTCAAATATTGCAAATCAGAAATTCAATATGATTTTTGCGTAAATTCTTCAAGGACTGATTGGGTTTCGAAGGGTTAAACAAGAGTAAAAAAAAAACAGTGTATACAAAACTTTTTTTTGTCTAAAACATCAATATTTCATTTCAGTCACGGTTTAGCTTCTTGGCGAATGTAACATTTGTTTGTTTGTTTTGGCTGAGCGCTGTCAGCTATTGCGAATCAAAAATTCAATATGATTTTTGAGCAAATTCATCAAGGACTGATTGGGTTTGAAGGGTTAAATTAGTAAAAAACAGTGTACAAAATGTTTTTTTTTTATTCAAAACAGCAATATTTGATTTCAGTCGCTGCTTCTTGATGAACATAGCATTTGGTTCTTAGAAATTAACTGTTTTGGCTGAGCGCTGTCAAATGTTGCGAATCAAAAACTTTGATTGTTGCGCAAATTCATCAAGGACTGATTGAGTTCGAAGGGTTAAGCAAGCGTAAAAAACAGTGTATACAAATATTTTTTTTCATCCAAAACATCAATATTTGATTTCAGTCAACACTTTTGGCAAACGTAACATCTGGTTCTGAGAAATTTTGGTTGAGCACTGTCAAATTTTGCTAATCAAAAACTCAATATGATTTTTGAGCAAATTCATTAAGGACTGATTTGGTTCGAAGGGTTAAACAAAAAAATAAAACAGTTTATGCACAACTTTTTTTTTGCCCAAAACATACTTGATTTTAGTCACCACTTCTTGATGAACATAGCATTTGGTTCTTTTAAAATTAACTGTTTTGGATTAACACTGTGAAATATTGCAAATTAGAAACTCAATATAATTTCTAAACAAATGTCTTAGGCACTGACTGGATTTAAAGGGTTAAGCAAAAGTAAAAATAGTTCATATGCAATTGTTTTTCATCTAAAACATCAATATTTTATTTCAGTCACCACTTCTTGAGGATTAGATTTTTGCACAAATTCATCAAGGGCAGAACAGGTTCGAAGGGGTAAACACTGTGTGCACAATGTTTATATGCAACATTTTTTGATCCAAAACATCAGTAGTTGATTTCAGTCACCCCTTCTTGACCAACGTAGCATTTGTGTCCTGAAGCACCAACCACGGCTCTACGACCTTGATTTTAAGATCTTTATTCTACGATCTATGATCGTTGCTTTAACAATTTAAGAACATAATAAAGTCCCGGCAGATTTTTTTTCAGAGCCTGGATCTTGCAGATGAGGTAATTAAAAAGAGAAGTTTGATTTTTTTTGGCTGAATGCTTTCATATATTGTGAATCAAAAGCACAATATGACTTTTGTACAAATTCATCAGTGACTGATTGGGTTTAAAGGGTTAAACACAAGTGAAAATGGTTTATGCACAGCGTGTTATCATCCGAAGCATGATGATTTGATTTCAGTCGTCACTTGTTGTCAAATATTGCATATCAAAAACTCAGTATGATTTTTGTGCAAATTCTTCTAGGACTGATTGGGTTTGCAGGGTTAAACGAGTAAAAAAGTTTATGCACAATGTTTTTCATCTAAAACATCAATATTTTAGTCGCCATTTGTTGACAACCCAAACATTTAGCACCAATCACGGCTCTACAACTTCTTTATTTTAATGATTTAAGAGCATAAATAAAGTCCCGGACGATTTTTTTTTTTAAGTCTGGACTTTCCAGATCAAGTAATTAACATTTTTGGCTGAGCGCTTTGAAATATTGCAAAGCAAAAACTTAATATGATTTTTGCACAAACTGGATTCTTTGGAGATTTGGTTTGAAGGGTTAAACAACAGTGAAAATGGTTTATGCGCAGCGTTTTGTTCACCCGATATGTCAACTCTTGATTTTAGTTGCCACTTTTTGGCGAACGTACCATCTGGGTCTGGAAATACCAACGATGGCTCTACAACCTCTTTTTCACGTTTTAAGAGCAGAATAAGGTCCCCACTGATTTTTGGAGTCTGGACCTTCCAGATCAGGTAATTAAAAGCAGTAATTGACTTTTTCGGCTGAACGCTGTCAGGCATGTTCGATCAAAGCGGAGGGGAAATCTAGGCCACCAACTACAGACTCTCTCAAAGACACTTTCCCCTCATTAGATTTAATAGACTGCAATATTTTCACCTCACAAGAATACATATCTCCAAATCATTCACAAACAATACTAAATAAAGTATATGGAGGCGTTGTTATTTTCAGCACCCATTTCTAGGCCTCGTTCCAGTTCTGCATTTCATTATGAGACTCACTTCTATCTATTTGCAATCTGTTGTATGAAGAGTTTGTTAATTATAATTTGTGCAACCTAATGGGTTATGAGAACGGCGCGGTTAGTGCGGTTATTAATATCAGCAAACTGCTCGCGCTTAACCACAGATGGTTTCGTGCCTGCAACGTCCTGCAGCCTTCTGTTATATCTCTAATCTATAATTATTATCTAACACTAATATTTATTTGGCCAGAAAGGTGCTCTTAATTATGCCGCAAACATGAAGCCATTTCCAGTCAAGGGTGAGGTGCTTTTGAGGTTATAGTTGCTACGGATCAGACTGAACGTGACGGGCCAATCAAGGCTGATTTTTAAAAATAATAGCCGTTTGATTGGCCAGTTCAAGCTTTGTATTGTGAAATGCAATTCTCAAATCTGAGCAACTCAGATCTAATGATTTTGCACAAACTTGGACACACACACAGACACACACACAAACAATATGTATGAAATTAACTCAAAATAAATGAAAAGTGATCTGTCTCACAATATGTGTTTTAGAAAACTGAATAATCAAAACATGATCTCTTTATAATTAAATTAATGTTAAATCAAAAATCGTATATTTAAAATGAAATAAAAAAATGACCTATTTATCTATATAAATTGAAACTAAAAAATAAATTACACCAAGTTCCATTTAAAAAAATATATATATATCCATCCATCTACCTATCTAGCTATAAAACATGTCATTAACAAATGATTATTCATGTACTCGTATAAAACAGAAAAAAAAAACAATTAAAAATAATTTAATAAAAATTATCTGTAAAATATTTTATCAAATAATTTTTTTTTTACATAAATGATGAAACAAAAAATCAATTATATATTAATTAATTAAAAAAATTATATCATAATAGATAGTGACTTTCTAAAATTAAATTGTCTGTCAAGGCACCAGTCGCTATCCACAAACATGGCCTGGATTCCAACCTGCCAAGTTTTTTATGGATGTTATGTTTAGACACATATGCAAATGAACCATAAGGGATTTGCATATTTATGTTGGACAACCCCGAGTGCCTTACCAGAGTCTGAGGCAACAAATCTTCCTCAGAGAGTAACGTAAATCTCAATTCAACAGCTATATGACTCATATTTACAAGTGCGGAAAGAAGTTTTGCCAAGTGTCACTCTGCCTGCTCTATTTTTCTTCCTCTGGATGGCTGGTTGCCAGATTTTCTTAAATCAAGCCATTTGAAATCGATCCACGATGTGTGAATCAACCAAAAGGGGATCTTAAATAACCTGCGATGTACCACAAATGTCCAAAATTGTGAAATTATAGGCTTTTAAATTGCGATTGCAATTATTCCCAAGTCATTTAGTTCGAACTTTTCTTTTAAGTAATGTCCTCCTACGAATTACATAAATCTTCATAAGTGCCACTGATGGTATGTGTAGGGCCCTTGAATACGGCGCTGACTCATTTAGATGTCAATGGAATTACAGTTTGATCTATATGGGAAAACAGCGCCGCCTAGCGGTCAGAAATCACTCTGAAGTGGACTACAGAAGTCCGTGCCTAGATTTTAGTGATCAATATAGAAATTGATTTATTGAGTAACTTATTTATAACTCCTAAGTCTTTAATTATCAGAGACGTGTGTCATACATTTGCTTCCTGGACTTCATAAATGCTTGTTTGACCGTTGCTGTTTTCCCCCCCTTGTTAATTCAGTCGCAGCATCTTAAATATGCATTTAATTAAACGCATTGCCCACAGAGATGCATGAATAACAAATTCATTTGTACAAAAGCATCATAAAACATTGGATGTGTATTATCATTATTTTGACAGCTATAAAAAGCTTCCAAAATTAGAACCGACGGAGTTTATGCCAGCAACGTGAAACTTTAGTATATGACTCGGAAATTCCTCTCACAAACGCCGTTACTGTAAGTGTTATTCCTACTAATAAACTATATAATTGTTGAAAGTTTTGAAACTTAACGCATCAGATCCTGAAAATATCAGACATATGTAAACACAAAACATAATATTTAACCTGTAAACCTAAGCTATTCATATAGGCTATAAATGTTGACATTTAAATTATGTAATTAAGTATTCTAAAATATAAAATGTAAAAATACTACATTAATCTAAAAATATTTAAAATACATGAAATGAGACTTTATTTAGATACATTTAAAAATGTTATTTTTACATTTATATGACATTTCTTTCTTCCTGCTTTTTTTTTAAATTATGATAATATGTATATATACTCACAGTTATTTGCTGCCAGTGTGGTGGGTAGCGCGCAAAGGAGCGCGAACGCGTGGAAACTCAGCGCATCCATCAGCACCACCTTCATCACCTCTCCAACCGCACAATAACGCTTATCCAAGTTGCACTATATTCCCAGCCAGCGTAAAATAGCTCCAAAAAGCCAGTTCGGGTCCGGTTCGGGATCGGCTCCAGCGGCTCTTCGGCTAGTCTGTCCAGTGATGAATCGAATGAGACACTCCCCCCATAGTTCCTCTTAAAGACATACGTGAGGCTCTTCCCACGAGACTCTACGTACACTAAGTTTTTGGCGGGGTTTGCCTGGATGTCTTCAGATCTGCTTCATATTCCGAACTGTCCACATCCAGCTGAAGTCGAGAAGATACTGAGGTCGGAATGAGACTTGGTGCGTTCTAATGCGTGCAAGCCTACAGACACAGCGTGGAGAGGTTGCGCGCTGTAAGCCGAATGATACGATCTGTGGAAAGCAGTTGAGTTTTGAGAGAGAGAGAGAGAGAGAGAGAGAGAGAGAGAGAGAGAGAGAGAGGATTTTAGCAGCACACATGTGGACAGCGCTCACTGACGCGCTCCAGTTTTACACACGGCCGTTGAAGCACACATCAAGTTTAAACGTCTGTAACGGCTAATTTTTTTTCGGGGTACGTTTTTCAAATCTTCATATAATAATCTAAGATTTGTCCGATAAGCCAGTTTGCTGTATCAAGCACATAATGGACTTGTGTACAGGTAAGACAACTAGAAATGAATGACACCGGAAGCCTCCCGCGTTTAAATTACAAACGGCCGTGAATGCTCTTACAGTAAGTTAAAATAAACAAGGCGGTATTGGCCGTATGTTAAAAAATATAAAAGAATGCGGATAGAATAGCGGGAAATTTGTCATTTAATGGGAATAATGTGACTGCTACATTGGTTTAAGTCTAAGACTATTGGAGTCGTGACTAACGTCTGTTTTTTTCTCGCGGTAAATCTTCATTTAACAGTCTTATATCTGTCTGCTACATATTCAAGTAGTTTAAAAATCTACATTAATCCTTAGACTGTGTAAATATCGAGTACAAATAGTGCCGAATAACCTACTGCTCTAATGTTTCTGCTAAAATTCCGTAGACATAAAAAACGCACTGATACGTCAAAATTGTAATACATTAACAGGCGGTTCACACATTTTCCTATTGTTTTTGTATGTATACAGGACTCTCACGTCTTGCCCATGTTGCTTTTCCCATTCCACGTCTGGCATCTTGCGTTTTTAACCACAAAAAGCAATCTGTGTGAATAATATTTCAGGTAGAATAGTGAATATACTTCGGTCTTTAATGAGAATAACTTCATATTGAGACTTGAGTTTATATTTGTTCATATTTGTCTTATTTCCATTGTTTCCAATCTGAGACTTAAGTAAAAGTCTCCATTTGCTCTCCTTGCACTTTCAAGGACAAGTTTCCTGTAACCAAATAGACTGCTGACTGCAAACCACTTGAAACTTTAGAAATCAAGTGAAAATAGTTTATCTACTAATGCAAAAGTATTAACAAACCAAAGACTTTCTACCTGAAAAATGTTGTCTGCAAACTCTCAGAGATTACCATCTCTGTACCATCCATTTTCTCCAGAATGCTAATGTGTTGCATTTCCTTTGAGATCGAAGAATTAAAGTTGGATAAGTGAGGTAATTATTCTCTGTATCATCTAAAACACAAAGACGAGTGCTTGGTGATCCATCATGATACACTATGCAGAAAAACCAAGTTGAAGACATCATAATGCGACTGTTTTATGAACCCCACACAGCTGAGAAAGCTCAAAAGACGCTAAATATACATACACACATATTAGTATTAATGCATTTTACAGATGCAGTGGTAATCTCTCGGAAGGTTAAAGGGCACAATGGCATGTGTTGGAGACTGGATTATAGGAATCCAGACTACAGGGATTAAAGCATTAATCCCAGAGGTCATTTGGACGGAGAATGACACCGTCCTCTGTTCAAAGAGCAAAGACCTACTTTGATACAATCTGCACACAGATATAGTGGTCAGCTGTGGGCTGGGTGTTTATCTGCATCTTTCTGCTGCATCTTTGTGAAGATAAATGTCTTCTTTTTTCTTCTTTCATAGTTCAACGTCCAACAGAAAATGCGAACGTCGGCACAATGCAATTGCAAAAATATTGTGTTATTGGGATTTTTTTTCATAGATATGTACAGTGTCGTTATTTATTTGGAAGTGTTTATAGAAATTTAATTGTATTCATGAATAAATAATACTACTGATTAATTAATATTTAATGAGATATTTAATGCTATTCTCTGCATTAATGCCAAAAAGAGAATCCTTATACAAATACTTAAAAAAATAAATTAAAAAAAAAATAAATTAATATTTATAACAGCTACTATAGGTCAGAAAGTCAAACAGAAAACAGTGTTTGATCAATAAATATAACACATTAGAGTGATATAACGCATTTCAATTTAAGGCTTTTCTATGTCACATAATTCCAAAGTGCATTTAGAATTTAATGACTAACCTTCTGGAGTTCCCTTTCTCCTTCTCCTCATTGAGAATTCATCTTGGTCTTCTCTTGCCTGAGATCCATTTCCCGTTTCATCGTTTTTTAAAATCCCAGCATGCTGTGCTCTGATCATGCTGTAAGACTTACAGATTAGCGGCTTTTAATTTACTCTCCCCGCTTTCCCTTCCCGCCGGCTCCTCACGTCTCACGTCTTCCGTCTGTGGTCAAGGTTCTCGCCTTCCACCTGCGGTTGAGAGCGTTTGGATTTCATTTGGTTAACCTCACTTTAATAAGCTGGGTAATGATACACTGGATGGGTGTCATCCAGTTGCATGAAGGTGAGATGGGAATGGTGTTGGAAATTATTTTGAAGATGTAGCTTGCTATGATACAAGCTACTCGTGAAGTAGTTAATCTACTGTCAAATATATACAAAAAGCCGACTTGAACTAAAAAAAAAAAAAAAAAAAATCACTAGAATGAAGCAGAAAATAGTGTTTAGGATGAACTGATTCACTGAGTCAAACATTTAAAAAGACATGAATAATACTGTAGGATTGTTTAAGATTAACTGGTTCACTAAAATAAAGCAATTGAAGCAGAGAATGAAGCTTTTAGAATTAAGTGATTCACTAAAATGAATCAGACATTTGAACAGACATATGAACACAAAGATTGTTTAAGACAAGCAAATTAAGCAAGACAATTAACTAGAACAAAGCAATTGAAGCAGAGAATGGAGCATTTTGGACATACGTACAAGGAATGTTTAAAATTAAACAATTCACTAGAATAAAGTAAATTAAACAGAGAATAAAGCATTTTTGGATCAAACAATCCTCTTGTTTAGATATCTGTTTAAATGTCTAAGACAAACCAATTTACTAGAATGAAGCAAATAAAGCAGAAAATGAAGCATTTAGAATAAAGTGATTCACTACAATTAATCAAACAATTCTCTTGTTCAAATGTCTAAGACGAACCAATTCACTTGAATAAAGCAAAAGAAGCAGAGAATGAAGCATTTTGGATGAAGTGATTCACTAAAATGAATCAAACAATCCTCTTGTTGACATGTCCGTTCAAATGTTTAAGACGAACCAATTTAGTAAAATAAAGCAAATGAAGCAGAGAAAGAAGCACTTCGAATGGTGATTCGCTAAAAATGAATCAAACAATCCTCGTTCATACATCTCTTCAAATGAATCAAGACGAATCAATTTACTAGAATAAAGCAAATGAAGAACAGAATGAAGAATTTAGGATGAAGTGATTCACTAAAATGAATTTAAGATGGCGTATGAACCAGAGGATTAAAATGAACCAGTTCACTAAAATAAAGCAAACAAACCACAGAATGAAACAATTTGAAATTAAGTGAATTACTAGAATAAAGCAATTGAAGCGGAGAACGTTTGGATTAAGTGATTCACTAAAACAAATCAGACATTTAAACAGACATACGTAGAAGGAATATTTAAAATGAAACAGTTCACTTGGATAAAGCAAATGAAGCTTTCTGGATGAAGTGATTAATTAAAATAAATCAAACAATTAAGTGATTCAACAGAACAAAGCAATTGAAGCAGAGAATGAAGCGGTTTGGGTGAAGTGATTCACTAAAATGAATCAGACATTTAAACAGACATATGCACAGGGAATATTTCAGATAAACCAATTCACTTAAATAAAGCAAATGAAGCAGAGAATGAAACATTTTGAATGAAGTGATTCACTGAAATGAATCAAACAATCCTCTTGTTCAAATATCTGTTCAAATGTCTAAAATGAACCACTTCACTAGAATAAAGCAAATGAAGAACAGAATGAAGAATTTAAGATGAAGTGATTCACTAAAACGAATCAGACATTTGAAAAGACGTGAACGACAATTGTTTAAGACGAGCAGATTCACTAGAAAACAAATGAAGCAGAGAATTAAGTGAATCACTAGAATAAAGCAAATGAAGCAGAGGATGAAGCGTTTTGGATTAAGTGATTCACTAAAACAAATCAGACATTTGAACAGACATACGTACAAGGAATATTTAAAATGAAACAATTCAGAAGCAAATGAAGCAGAGAATGAAGCATTTTGGATGAAGTGATTCACTAAAATGATTCAAACAATCCTCGTTCATATATCAGCTCAAATGTCAAAGACGAACCAGTTCTTTAGAATAAAGCAAATGAAGCATTTTGGATAATGTGATTCACTAAAATGAATCAAACAATCCTCTTGTTCAAATATCTGTTCAAATGTCTAAAATGAATCACTTCACTAGAATAACGCAAATAAAGCACAGAATGAAGAATCTAGGATGAAGTGATTTACTAAAACGAATCAGACATTTGAAAAGACATGAACAAGAGAATTGTTTAAGACAAGCAAATTCACTACAAAACAAATGAAGCAGAGAATTAAGTGAATCACTAGAATAAAGCTTCTGAAGCAGAGAATGAAGCATCTTGGATGAAGTGATTCACTAAAACAAATCAAACATTCTTGTTGTTCATATATCTGTTCAAATGTCTAAGATGAACCAATTCACTAGAATGAAGCAAATGAAGCAGAGAATGAAGAATTTAGGATGAAGCAATTCACCAAAATGAATCAGACATTTGAACAGACAAGAGAATTGTTTAAGATGAGTAAATTCACTAGAAAACAAATGAAGCAGAGAACTAAGTGAATCACTAGAATAAAGCATCTGAAGCAGAGAATGAACATCTTGGATTAAGTGATTCACTAAAACAAATCAGACATTTAAACAGACATATGTACAAGGAATATTTAAAACGAAACAATTTAGAATAAAGCAAATGAAGCTTTTTGGATGAAGTGATTCACTAAAACAAATCTAACATTCTTCTTGTTCATATATCTGTTCAAATGTCTAAGATGAACCAATTCACTAGAATGAAGCAAATGAAGCAGAGAATGAAGAATTTAGGATGAAGCAATTCACCAAAATGAATCAGACATTTGAACAGACAAGAGAATTGTTTAAGATGAGTAAATTCACTAGAAAACAAATGAAGCAGAGAATAAAGTGAATCACTAGAGTAAAGCAACTGAAGCAGAGGATGAACTTGAAGCATTTTAGATTAAGTGATTCACTAAAACGAATCTAACATTTGAACAGACTTATGTACAAGTAATATTTAAACGAAACAATTCACTAGAATAAAGCACATGAGGTATTTTGGATGAAGCGTTTCACTAAAATGAATCCAACAACCCTCTTGTTTATATCTGTTAAAATGTCTAAGATGGAACAATTCACTAGAATAAAGCAAATAAAGCATTTTAGATTAAGTGATTCACTAAAATGAATCTGACAATTTAACAAACAAGAAGATAAAACAAACCAACTCACTAGAATAAAGTGAACAAAGCAAAGAATTAAGCATTTAGGATGAAGTGATTCACTAAAATGAATCGGACATTTGAAAAGACGTAAGAGAACTGTTTAAGACAAACAAGTTCACTAGAAAACAAATGAAGCAGAGAATTAAGTGAATCACTAGAATAAAGTGAATCATTAGAATAAAGTAATTGAAGCAGAGAATGAAACGATTCACTAAAAAGAATCAGACATTTGAACAGACATATGAACAAGAGGACTGTTTAAAATGAACTAAATCACTAGAATAAAGCAAACGAAACCAGGAATGAACCTTTTAGGATGCAGTGATTCACTAAACTGAATCAGACGTTAACATGAAGTGTTAACAGACACGAAGAAGAAATAAAGAGAAATAAAGTAGAGAATGGAGCACTGAAGAGATTTACTAAAATGAATTCAACATTTAAATGGTAGCCTACATATGACAGGATCAACAAACGAATCAGTCTTTCCAAAGCTACAAATAAAAGTAAGAATTGAGAAAGACAAACAATTCAGTATGTGTTATACGTATCAACCAACTCACTAAACGAATCAACATTTTTCAGCGCTACCAATTACAGTAAAATGATAAGCCTCATTTTCATTTGCAAATTTAATATGCCATATGTTACACTGTGCAGTATGGCAATATGACATTGAAAAAACATTTGGCCGTGCTTCTTGTAAAATTCAGCTTATTTCTTGAAAAACTATAACTTTTGAAACCAGCTGATTTATTGTTGTGCTACTGAAAAATGTGCTGCTGACTCCTCAATTCTGGATGAGAAACATGCTAAGGAGGAGAGAAAGCGAGTCTTTCTGTGAAAAGGACACCATGTTCATCTCCAGGAGCAAAGCTTTGGGAAGAAAGGGTAAGCGAGAAAAAAAAAAAAAGATAAAAGACAGGAAGAGAAAGAAATGAGAGAAACAGACAAAAGAGACAGGATAAAAAAAGCACCTTCAGTTCCAGCAAAGGTGAAGCCACACACAGACAAAAAGAGTAGAGCAAGAACAACCATTAATAAATAATGACATTATTTATTAATTACATATTATGGATGATGTTTCCACTTTTTATGTTCTTCATTTTTTACTTCTCTTTCAGTCTTTCTTCCTTTCTGTGTGTGGTTTTTGAAGTCTGTGTTCTTGGTTTTCCTTCGTCATTAAAAATTAAGAGGTTCAATACACATGTCCAGGTTTTCATTATCGTTGAACTTGATGAAGGTTCGGCCATCGATTTTAATACACTGGCCTGTTTGGCTCCTGTATATCTTGTATCTAAAAGTGACTGCTTACAACAATGAAAACAAATCGTCACTGGAAGTCATCAGAGACTCAGAAACACTTATTTTATAACCGATAAAGGTCTTGTCATCCTGACTCATTCTTATCTCTGACACGCCAAAAATGAACCTCGGCTGCTCTGCAGTATCTTTAAAAGCTACTACTGTCTGAAAGTCAAAAATAAGAAAACACACACAACATTTACTTTTTAAAATATATATTTCTAGGAATAAAATGACATCTATCAGTGCACATTACATAGCTTCCCATCTCCAAAAAGATCAAAACCATACCATCTCACAGTTTTATTTATTACAAAATAAGAACTGATATGTTTCAAATTATGTATGCATGTACCAGCTTTATTGACAAAATATCAAAAGATGTCAAATGTCAAAAGTTTCAAAATCAGGATTATTCATACATGTGAAAATCAGATGAGAATTTAGCATAGTTGTAGCCTCGATCAGAAGGTGATGGAATTTTTCTGGTGATTAAAGGAATAGTTTAACCAAAAATGGTAAATTTGCTAGAAATTTACTCATCCTTAAAGCCATCCACGATTTAGATTTGAAAAAGAAGCATTACCTTTTGAATATGTCAAGATGCTTTCAAGGGTGAACTTGATCAGGCTTACGATCCTGTTTGAAAAGCCTCCACAATTCACTGCAAACTCACATTCAGGTCTATTACTATTCTGAGGTGTATATCTTGTGAAACGACGTAACTTGTTGAATAAACAGCACAATACGATGCATTGTTGTGGAAACGAACTATAGTCACGACTGCTTCGCGAACGCGGTCGCATCTCCATCGTTTGAACCACATTAATTCAACAATATACGGACGTTTAATGACGTCGAGTATTAAATTCTGCTAATTAACTGATTCGAGATCTCTGAGAAGCTGCTGTGTTGAACATGGCACCTGGTGACTAATTTACTACTCTTAGTTTTCCGTCATTTTGCTTTATTTGATGTTTGATTCATCGCGCGTTACCTCTCACGTCATACTCCGGGGTTCCCTTACGTACTCTTCAAAAACGGCGTTACTGAGGACGCGCAAAAACATTAAAATATTTATATATTTAAATACAATTGAAGATATATATTGTACTGCACGTTTGCTTGCTTATTGTACCCAATAGCATAATTTAAGTCCGTATGTCTTACTAACAAGAAACAGATTGTAAACACAAGTTGAGACGACAAGTCCAACCACTTAAGTTTGCAACACGATTTGAAATGGTCTCGGAAAACACCGAATGGTTGAACTACGTTGATGACGACGGAAATTGCGACCATAGCTTGTTTTGGGAAACGCACCCTTGGTTTCAAATTTCCGCTTTTCACTAATTAAGCCCTGAGGAGAAAAAAAAAAAACTGTTAAACATTTTCTCCTGATTTTTCGGTTTTTCTCAGAAATGTGGCACATTAATGAACTAAACATGCTTCTGAAAACAAGTTCGTTTTGAACATGTAGGTGTTTTAGTTTGAGAATCTTTGTCATTAAAGCTGCACAGCATTCTTCAGTTAGAACAACGTTTTTAAATTTAAATGTCGTTCAGATTAGCATATTGGTTTCTGAATTTAAAAAAAAAAAAAAAAAAAAAAAACTCACAGTACACGCACAGCACACTCATAAAAATAGAGGTTCTTTATTGGAATCTATTGTTCCATAAAGAAACTTTAACATTCATGGAACCTTTTCATTGCACAGAAGGTTGGAAAAATGCTCTTTAGATTTTAAAATGTTCTTCTAAAAAATGCTGTTCTTAAAAAAATGCTCTGTTAAAAATTCAATTAAAGTTTGGGGAACCAAAAACATAGTGTTGCCAAGTCTGCGGTTTTTCAGCGTAATTGGGCTTGTTTAATACTGTTGCTGTGGGTCGTTTTTGGTGTCTGCAGGTTGAAGCGACACCAATAACAATGTTTAGCCCCTAGAATGCAAATTTTTACGTGGGGACCCACTTTGAAATGCGATTGTGCTTGTTTTGAGTAGCAACTGGGCGGGTTTTGTTGTGTAAATCTGGCAACCCTGCAAAAATATTTCTTTTGTGGCATTACTGCAAAATCGTGTTTTAGGAATGCATGTTCTTTACATTAACATCAACATTACAGTCAGTTAAAGGGATAGTTCAGCCTAAAATGAAAATTCTGTCATTAATTACTCACCCTCATGTTGTTCCAAACCCGTAAGACCTTCATTCATCTTCAGAACACAAATTAAGATATGATTAGGAATAAGATACACATGCTAAAGACTGACACAGGAGAGAAAAAAAAAGTTAAATAAAGTACTTTTTGTGCGCAAATAAAACAAAAATAATTCTTGTAGCTTCATGAAATTACAGTTGAACCACTGAGGTCACATGGACTATTTTAACAGTGTCCTTACTACCTTTCTGGGCCTTGAACGTGTCAGTTGCGTTACTGTCTATGCAGGGTCACAAAGCTCTTTGATTTCATCTAAAATATATTAATTTGTGTTCTGAAGATGAACAAAAGTCTTACGGGTTTGGAAAGACACGAGGGTGCATAATTAATTACAGAATTTTCATTTTTGGGTGCCATCCCTTTAACTAGATGGCATTTAGTGTTTTCTTCACAAAAAGGTACAAAAACACTTTCCAGAACCTACTCTGTTCCTCTGTAGTGGAACAATCTTCAAGAACCAGCAGAAGATACATTGTTTAAATAAACCACAACCATGAAACTATCTCCTTCTCTATATTAACAACAACTTATTTATTTTTTTTTTTTTACTTATCTTTTACAACTTTTCTCTACTTTAGATTGAGTACTACTCAGGCTAATAGCTGAAACTAGGAACATTGTTGACTCCTATGATAAATTGCTCACGCTGTTCAACATCCATAAGTTGCTTTAGATAAGAGCATCTGATAAATTTAAAAAGTTGGCATTATTTTAAATGTTAGTTTATGTACACCTCTAATTGACATGGTCAGGGATGCAACGTGACCCTTGTCAACCAAATTTATCTCACTTTAAAGTAGGAGCTGGAACTGCTCTTCAACTCTGAAACCTGATAGACTCTCCTCATTCATCTGTATAGTCCAGCAGCAGATGGGTATTGACAGCTGGCTGACATCCAGTCAGAGAGAGCAGTGTGTGTTCACTCTCCTGGAGATTTCTGCCTGTCTGAATAGCTCTGGCTGTGTGGGTTCTTTACATCCGTGAGGAAGAGTATTGGACTTTAATTACGGCTTCTGTTTGCTTTGGATTAGCAGCACAATCTCAGTTGAGAGAGCTATCGCACAACAACAAAAACAACAACTCAAACTCTTTATACTAGAGGTTTACATGTTCCGAAGAAACTGAGTGGCATTTCCTAGTGCAAACTTGGCTACCAAAGAGCCAGGGTATTGCTGTATAGTTTCATGTTATAAGTATATTTTAGCATATTATTATTATTATTATTATTATTATTATTATTATTATTATTATTATTATTATTATTATTATTATTATTATTATTATTATTATTATTATTACTACTA